>PITA01005153.1:0-114072 GCA_004023965.1 Spilogale gracilis | reverse complement strand
TTTTTTTTTAAAGATTTTATTTATTTTGACAGAGAGAAACACAGCCAGAGAGGGAACACAAGCAGGGGGAGTGAGAGAGGGAGAAGCAGGCTTCCCGCCGAGCAGGGAGCCCGATGTGGGGCTCGATCCCGGGTCTCCGGGATCATGACCTGAGCCGAAGGCAGTCGCTTAACCAACTGAGCCACCCAGGCGCCGCCATTTTCTGTCTTTTTTTATTGCTTTACAATTAGTCACTATACAGTACATCATTAGTTCCTTGGTTTTGATGAGCTTCAAGAGTACTGGTCAGATATTTTGTAAAAAGTCCTCAATTTGGATTTGTTTGATGATTTCCTCATGATTAGACTAGGTTTTGGGGAGGAGAACCACAGATGTAAAGTGACATTCTCATGTTGTCATGCCAAGAATATATACTCCTCTCAACATGACTTACCATTGTTTATGTTGACTTTGATTACCTAGCTGAAGTAGTGGTTGTCAGTTTTCTCTAATGTGAAATTACTCTTTTTTGTTTTCTTTTACACAGGAAGTCACAGAGCACCGCTCACATTTAGGGAATAGGGAGTTATGCTCCACCTTTTTGAGGGGAGAGTATCTACATTAATTATTTGGAATTCTTCTACATGGAAGATTTCCTTTCCTCTCCATCTGCTTTTCTTAATTCAATTATTTATTTGTATCAGTATGAATTCATGGGCATTTGTTTTACACTTTGAGTTATATCCTAACACTATTTATTTTCTTGCTCAAATTGTTCCAGATTTACAGTATTGGGAGTTCTTTCAGTGACTCTTATATCCTTTGGATATACCTCCATCATCATGGACTTTTTTTTTTTTTTTTTGAGTACTTCCTTTCTTTCTAGCACCATAAGATACTCTAGGCTCATCTTGTATATTTCTTGCCCTCATTTTAGTATCAGCCATTTCTTCAATGAGCCTTAGTTCCTTTTACTAGAAACCACCATGTGGGCAGTAGGTGTGCTCATTTCTACTGGAGTATCATTTCTAAGCTCCCTCAGAATAAGGAAACATGTATACATATACTAGCTGATGTAAACACACTCATCTATAAATATTTCTATATGCAATTATCTGTATCAATATTCAACTCAAAATGAGTTCACTATAACATTTCCAATTCTTTTTTTTTAAAGATTTTATTCATTTACTTGACAGAGAGAAAGATCACAGGTAGGCAGAGAGGCAGGCAGAGAGAGCGGAGGAAACAGGCTCCCCGCTGAGCAGAGAGCCCGATGCAGGCCTTGATCCCAGGACCCTGAGATCATGAACTGAGCCGAAAGCAGAGGCTTTAACCCACTGAGCCACCCAGGCACCCAACATTTCCAATTCTAATCCATTGCCATATTATCATTCTAGCCTTTTCCTCATACTTAGGTAGAAACCTCCACTCCAACAGTGAGACTCCCAACTTCCATCACTCATCATCCATTTATTTAACTGTTTCATTCTAAACTGAATACTTGATGTTAACAGTAGAGTGGTATTAAAATTGTTAACCCTTATTCCAGTGAGAAACAATTTTACCAGCCAGTACAGTTCTTGCATTATTTCTTGTGCCTTTAGCTTTATATACTCCTTTCCTTCCTAGAGTGACTTAGGTCAGCATGTCGTCTCCCACCCACCTCCCTTTCAGTGATACATTTGTAAAATAGTTACACAGTTTTGCCACATTCTGCATTCCATCCTGTGATTCCTCTGACCTCATAAATGACTTCTTAAGTATACAAATATTAAAGTCCTGTGGATTTTGACAAATTCATAGCGGCATGTAGTCACATTATAGCAAATGCATAGAATAGTTTCACCACCCTAAAAGAAGTCACATGCTATTCAACTTCCTCCCTCTGAATCTCTGGAATAACCAATTTTTTATAATCTCTATTTATTTACCTTTTGCAGAATGTCATAATTAGAATTATACAGTATGCAGTCTTTTCAGACTGGCTTCTTTCACTTGTAAATTTAAGATTCATCCATTTTCGTTTCATGGATTTCTAGCTCATTTCTTTCTAATACTAAATAAGATATTCCACTGCACTAGTGGACCACAGTTTGTTTATCCATTCACCTAGTGAATGACTGATTGTTCCCAGTTTTTATGATTATTAATAAAGCTGCTCTATGCATAGTGTGGATGTTTTTATGTGGACATAAGTTTAAAAATAAGTTGGGTAAACACCAAGGAGTATAACTGCTGGATCACATGGAAAAACTTATAAGAGCTAAAAACGTACAAAAATGTGCTCCCTGAAACCCCCATTCAAGAATGCAATCCTCAGGAGTTTTTTTCTTTCATATTAGTCTATACTCAGCCTGTAGAAACATTTCCTGGTCATTGCTCTCTCTATTTTCTCTCTCTTTCTAGATTTTTGGTTTGCCGGAGATCTCAGTTCTTTGATGAGTTCAACAGAAGCAATTGATTTTTAGCTTGTTCAATATTTTGTGTGTGTGTGTGGTTTTTCTTGTTTCAAGAATAGGTATAATGATTTCCAAGCTGTTTACATGTAGGAGTTAAAACTGGAAGTCAACATGAAAATTTTATGGGGAGAAGGGAATTTATCTGTTTTCTTAAGCAAATACTCTTACCTCATTTGCTAAGTCTCACCATAACTTTGAAACTGTCCATATAATATCTCTAAGTAACCTTTGGCCTATCATTTTAGTCAGGGAACACTATCATATACTCAGTTTGCCTTGTGTTATCCTTATATCCAGGAAATTATATGAAAATTGGTAATTTAAAATTCTAGAAGATTTTCTAATCCTTATATAAAAATGTATTTATTATGGATAAAAAGAAATTCATTTAAATATAAAATAAATACCTTTCAAAATCTTAAAGTACTAAAACTTCTTAACCCATTGTAACTGATTTTTTTCTGAATAATTTTAACAAGTTGTATTTTCTGGTAATGGTCCCTAATTTTTACATTGTCTAATTATTTCCCCTGAAGAAAATATACATTATATATTTCACTGCCATGTTTAAACTAATTCAGGCAATAAAACATATCTCTGGAAAGTATTCTTGAATTATCTTTCTTTTTTTAGTACTATTCCATTTTTTTTTAAAGCTGGCTTTCTTCTTTGAGGACTGATTAATATAATTAAACTTAATATTTATTTATTTCTGATCTAAAGAGCATATATCTAGAACTGCAAAACTGTAGGAGATTCCTTTAGGTATTATTTACTACATTCTCAAATAAAAAAGGGATTTCCTTTTAGCCACATGACTCAAAACTAGCTGCCTATTATTTAAAAGAATACTTAAAAAAATAATGGAGGATTCTTGGATGATAGTAGAAAAAAATGAAATAGTTTTAAATCTTCCTGAATTCCCTATTAAAAAAAGAAAAAAAAAAAAAAAGAGACACAAGATAATAAAACCAAAACCCATGGTATCTACAAAAATATTAGAGATGGGAAAGTAGTCCTATCAAATCCCAAATTGTGCAAGAACAGCATTATATCAGCTTCATGATGAAAATAAGTTTCTAATCATGCCTTTGATATTACTTTTCTTTTTTCTTATAATGACTGTTTCAGGTGTATTCAAGAGTACAAACCGCTTGTTTCTTTAATTGGTTCTTGCATACAGAGAAAATAGAAGCATACAGGGATCTCATAATTAAGCAGTCACCATCTATATTTCTTAAATATTTAGTGTTTACTTAAAGTGGCATTTTAAAAATCAATAATTATTAATTGGAAAAAAAAAGATGAAACTTAGTAGAGCATATATTCAGCAGTGAGTTCTTCATAAACACTAACAGCATAGCTCTAAAATTTACCATGTGTGCATTCTCCTCTGTCAGAGTAGAAAATATATTTGATATAACTTTTGAGCAACAAAACCTTTTTATTTATTTCCATTTATTATCAGGGGTGAGAGAAACAAACTAACAAATATAAATTTTTAAAGTTGGGAAAAAAATTTTTTAAAAGATTTTATTTATTTATCAGAGAGAGAGCAAGCATGAGCCAATAGAGGGTGGGGGGCTGGGTAGAGGGAAAAGCAGACTCCCCACTGAGCAAGGAGACTACCACAAGGCTCCATCCCAGGATCCTGAGATCACGATCTGAGCTAAAGGCTGAAGGCAGATCTTAACCAACTGAGCCACCCAGGGACCCAGAAATTCTCTTCTTTCTCCCTGTAAAAAGTCTACTCACTCTCATTGTTAATTCAGATTCTCACTGCCCTTTGGATACCAATTCAAATTTTAACTTACTTGAAGTCTTTCTCAGTCCTATTAGCCTATGGACATCTAAATTTTAAGGTTGATTCAGTATCATCTAATTTCCTTGATGAGTCCATATGTTATCAAATTAATCTTAGTAATTCCCCATGTGCATGTCTATCTCCCCAGTGAGAACATGAGCCCTTTGAGACCAAGATCACTTAGTGACTGCTACCTGGCTTAAACACATATGTCAAAATTCAAGGTCTCAAACTCCTGAACCATCAACCTTTGTATTTTTCTTTTTGTTTGTAATCTTTTTAAAAATTATTTATTTATTTATTATTAAAAGAGAAAGAGAGAACACAAGCCAGGGAAGGGGCAGAGGGAGAAGCAGACTCCCTGCTGAGCAGAGAGCCCAGTGAAGGACTCAATCCCAGGACCCTGGGATCATGACTTGAGCTGAAGGCAGACGCTTAACTGACTGAGCCACCCAGGCACTGCCTCTGAATCTTTCTTCCCGATATATGCCCTTTTGTTTACCCTCTAATACCTACTTATAACTTTCAGTTGGATATATGTCTTTATAGCTTTGTCCCTATTGTTTTCACCCAGAAAAATTTCATCCACCCCTTTCTGCCAAGTCTGATCCACAAGCTCATCTCATATTTATTCTATTCCAGAAGACCTTCTCATTTCATTCCATGGGAGTCATGATTATTGCATTATTTTCTATATAGAAATCAATTGTATTTTGTGTTTTATGTCATCCATTGTTCTTTTTTTATGTTGTCATTTAAATGTTCATTAATTTTTTTCTCACCACCAATATAAAAAAACTTTCTGAATGCAAAGAATATTTCTTTAACTTGCTATTGTTCCTCAGATGCCTAATAGTGAGGAAGATAGGTATGTAATTCATAAATGATTAATTTAATTTCCTAGCATCAAACATTTTATTCAATAATAGTTGGATAATCAGTGAACTGATTCACCTTAGACCTGAAGACACAGTGCAGAGAGTTCAATGTTAAGAATACAGAAAGGGGTGGTAATGGGTCAGGAACCACCTAAAAGGGATCAAATATATAGGCAGAAGCAAGAAGATAATGTATTTTCTTCTCTTACAAAGATATAGGAAAGCAATCAACTTAACTGAAGAAAGTTGCTTGATTTTAAGAGAAACAGAAAATTACACATAAAAAGTATATGAAACATGAACTGTAGATGTTAAATAATAGGGGAAATTAACCAAAAAGAAACTAGGAAATGACAACATAGTGAGAATTTTGGCTTAGACTCAATCCTTGGATTATGTTGTCTTTCTTCAAAATATTTCCTTAATATTTGTTATGGACAAACACCATCCTAGGAACTGTGGAGTTTCAAAGATGTATAAATCATGACTTCTGTCTTAGAAGGACTTAATTACAATTTCCCAACGAAGTGCCCAAACCACCTCTGTCACTAACTTTCTGTCAAATCTTGGATTGGACACTTTGCCTCTCAGGTTTCCATGTTCTTCTTCAGTAAAATGATGGGGTTAGACCAGATAAGCTTATTTTTTCTCTTTTTTTTCTCTAACACTTCACAATTGGATAAAACAAACGACCCAGTCATTTTCCTTCTTAAGATACTTCTGCCCTGCCACGCCCCCAAACATTTGTTTGCTGTCATAGACAAAGCTTTAATACTAAACTGAGTTTGCTAACAGGATGGGATTTTGACATTCACCACACCTACTGCCAAGGAAGAAGGAAGCCTCTGGGAAGGCTAATTGTGGGACCTGTCATTCTAAGGGCCTGGGCAAATGAAAAATTAGCTGATGCCCAGTGGGAGGTGTAGAAGCCTGTGGGTGAAACATTCAGAAGATGCAAGTGTTTTGGAAGCTGCCAAGAGCAACCTGGTAGTTATCTCAGTAGCAGGAGCAATGCTTGGGAGGAAACACTGTGGTAGAAAGAAAAGTCTACCTGTTGGAGAGTAGATCTGTACACACCTGTAGTGTGTGCACAGAGAGGAAAAGTGTTGCACCTGTGAGATTTCACATTGACGGCCCTAGTTTCTCCCTAAATAATACACTATGAACAGGATTTCTTTCACACCTAATGCAACTATTGTTTTTGTTCTCATTTCTACCAGTTATACTAGTAAGTTTTCAGTTCCGGCTCATATAATAAATTTTTCTTCAAGTTGTAGTGGCCAGACTCAGGTGTGTAGAAATATCTGGATGAAAACTTATTTCATGCACCTCTAGCTTCTTCATGTTATGCCTCATCCCTCCCCGCCTTTCGCTAGACAAAACAAAAATGATCTTCATTCTTTCTAAACTATGAAAATGTTATAAATCCTTAGAAATGCAACCCAAGGCCCATTTATCATGTTTGTATTCTCTTTGCTTTCATGATGCAAAGTACATTAGTTATAATTTTGAAAGGTAAGAAATGACTTTCCATCTGACTGTTATTGTTTCCATTCTTATGTGGTTATTAGTTAATAAGTCTTATATTATTCTTGGGTTTTAGTCTGACTTCCCAACTAATCAATAGTTTCTTAAGGGCATGCAGCATGTCTTCTTTTTGTTTGTATATGCGATGGCACCTTGTATCGTTTGGGGGCATGTATTAGATATTTAAACACTTTTCAAGAAATTGTTGGCTTGATTTTTTCAGTTAAAAAAAATTAAAAGCTTACTACTCTAGGGACTTTTATGTTTGATTGACTGCCACAAAATGGACTGGGCAGATTTTAATGATGTCAAGTCATTGATAAAGGTTTACAAGGGTCTGGGTTAACCTTTCTCATTCCTTTAAAAGGGCAGATTACCTCACAGGCCACAGTGCAAATGTCAATGACTCACAACAGGGAATTGGGTGCAGCTGGTACATGGCTTAATCATTAGCCCTGGAGAGTGCTAATGAAATATTGATCCCAATATAACACTCTTTGGGAGAGTAAGTTAATATCTGCCCCCTAATACATGTAGATATATTAAGATTATTGGGCTGTGAAATCTGCAGAGATGGAAGTTCATGGCTCTCTTCAGCCTCATGAAAACTGCTCATTCAATGTTGTTTGATGGAATTTACCACTCAAGCACAGTCTGCTGTGGGTGATGCATTCAACTACACCAATAAGTTAAAAAAAACAAAAACAAAAACCAGTGATACCACTGGTTCTGGATCAAATCATTATCTGATTCAGACTGTAAGTAGAGGGCTTACAAATTCAGTAGACCAAATGGTATTTTAAGAGATCATGTCATCTGATCTGCAGATAGAAAGCCAGTTATTGATCTTAAGCAAAGGATCAAAGATGAGAGAAAACATTCTAATAACTTTCCATTCTATAATTGTGTCCCTTCCTGAGAACTGACTTTTTTTTTTTTTTTTTTTTTTTTTTTTTTCCTGACCGAGGAAAAGCATTCCCTGAATAACCTTCACCCTCTTCTGGCTTGTCTTGCTTGAATCTTTTTCCTTAATTTGATTCTAATAGATTATTGCCCAATACAAATACTGGAATAAGAAATAAAGTAAGTGCAGAGTAGACTGACTTGAGATGGTATGGTTAATGGTGCAGATTCACTCATCACTGAGTGAAAGAATTTCAAACCATGACATTGATGGTGATGTTGTCAGTTAAGGTACTAACATCGTTTGTGAGATTTTGGAGGACTAGAATCAAAACAGAGGAACACAGACTCTGTTGATTACTCTAGGATGCCTTCAGTGAAGTACAAAAAGAGAGAAATGAGCTCTGAACTGGAATTTCCGCTAGAAGGAAATGCAGAAGATCTGGGTTGCTTGATTTTATTTGTGGCAAATACCAGAAGGAATGCATCTGACTATGTATTTATATTGTTTGATTTCTTTTCTTTCTCTAGATAACATTGATATACTTTTCAAGAAATGGTAGAACCCTGGCAAGTAGCATGGAAATATTTGGGAGGAGGAAGATATTGTAGGAAACCAAATCTACCAGCTCTCTCCTAAGTAGCTCCCGTCGCACCCTCCTTCCCATCTCCACTTGCCATTGCAAAGTATATCTATGACTAGACTTGGAACGTAACAAGGGAGAAAATTCCTGAGAAGATAATATACCATTTGACAACCCCATCCCAGCTCTTTATTCCCTCAGTCAATCCTGGATTTAATGCAACTAAGCACAGAAAAACAAGAATGGGCAGAGCCCTAGTAACAACTGCAAATCAACTGAAACAAAGTGGTATTGCACTAAATAACAGACCATTGACCTGGCCTAGTAAACAGGGTTCAGGAATTATTCTGGTTAGCAGAGGACTCAACAAATAGAGTCTCCAAAATAAAAAACTGATAAGCAGTGAAATAAATTGAATGGAAGGTTTATCACCAGAAAATTATAAGCTTAGAAAACAGAGCCACCAAAATAAATTTAAAACCAGTAGCACAGGAAGTCTCACCCCATCATACAAGATACTTTGATTTAAACACTAAGGATTCTAGTAAAATTAGGACATGGACTGCTAAGTAAATGCCATCTTCCACCAGTGCAGTCTTGCCAATCTCTCTTTCAACAATAGTCATCTGAGCAGAAAAGTCTTTGGAGAGCTGAGCAAGGAATTAATTCCCATGGTAATTAAATGAGACAATGTAATGATGTCTTTGAGCATACCTGGTCCTGTCATCTACCTTTCTATGAGTGTCCAACAGAGTACAAGGTATCTGGATGTATTTCTGTCCCTTTCTTTCTCTTTGCCTTTTACTAAATAGGTGGCCTATGAGTGTACATACACACATGTGTGTATTTTTCTTTCTCTATTCCTGTATTTTTGGTGTTGGGAGAGATAACACTTTTTTAATTATTATTTTTTTAAAGATTTTATTTATTTATTTATTTGAGAGAGAGTGAGAGAGAGCATGAGAGGGGAGAAGGCCAGAGGGAGAAGCAGACTCCCTGCAGAGCTGGGAGCCTGATGTGGGACTCGATCCTGGGACTCCAGGATCATGAGCTGAGCCGAAAGCAGTGGCTTAAGCAACTGAGCCACCCAGGTGCCCCAGAGAGATAACAGTTATTAATTAATGCCCTTAATTCCAAGATAGGGTGAAGTTACCACAGTCCAAATCCTCCTCCCATGGTAAACTGTATCCCAGTAATATACTTGGAGCACAAAAGGTGGTAGATAAATGGTTTGGCTACATGACATCAGAGAAATCTGGTATGCATTATAGAAGAATGTGTAACTCTTGAAACTTTTCACCAAACTACAGTAACAGCAGAGAGTTGTATATTAGAGGTTGGGACCTATAGTTAGAAACATTCTGCCACAATTATGATAATTTGGGAGAATTGTGCTTCATGTAAAATTTTCATGCAATTCTATTACTGACCATTAGATTAAGTTGACTCTGGGAAGATAAGCCATTTTTCTAGCATACTACTGGATACTCTAGCTTGAGAAGCATGGCTGTAGTGGTTAACTGGCCAGATTCTCAGTTCAAATAGCCTATTTGAGAAGCTTCCACTTAGGAAATGAACTGTCTTAACAAGTTTCTTATCACTCAGTTTCATCATCTCTAAATTTCAGATAATACCTACTCCACAGTATTAACAGAATGAAACAAGGTGTTACAAGCAAAGTACATAACTCAGTGCTTAGAACATAACTAACATGATCAGTAAATATTATCAATGTCATTTATAGTTATTGGCTCCTTTGGGGTATGATCTCCAATATGTAGGCATGCGTTTCCATCAAAGACCACTTACAGATGATATACTTCTTGAACACAACTTCAAAGTTGCTCTAGGCACTTCCCAAACTATTTCATCCATTGACTATATTCACTGAAACCTGATCCCATTGTGTCTTTTATATGAATATTAATCATTTGGGGTTATAATATTAAGTAGTTGGTATTTTGAAGCCACATGGCAAAAACCACCTACCTGTTAGCAGGGAATAAAGCTTCCTCTAAGGAAAATGGATTTTCCCAATGTAAATCCCCTCAAAAAGTGGTACCTGAAAATGCAGACAAAAATGCAGAAAATGGGACTTTGATAGACATGAGAGAAACTCTAGCATTGAATGGAAGGAAATGAAAGGTTAAAACAGGCTTGAAGATGTTCTTTGGTGATAGAACCAGTTGACTCTCTTACATGGATAGTGGGCATGAGTAGGCACAATGGCATAACGTAAGATTTCCCTTTGTTGTCTTGCACATTATTTCTAGATCTAGCTCTCCTCAATAAATTGTCAGTTAAATTTTCCACTGTTCCTAGATGTGGAGTATTAAGAGGGTCTATGACTGGATTGCATGGATAGCTATGACACTGAGTCCATTAAAGTAGGGGCAAAGGTAATCAGCAGGGAATACCTAGGGGAAGGGAAAATTCTTCATGAAGCAACATTCCTTTGGTGGTATCTGCTGGTTTGATGACATTAATAGTCAGCACATTTTCTGAGAAACTTACCTATAAACCTCTTACCTTCACAGAATTTTTTGGTCAACCCTAAGGCTATCTTGTTGGAAATTGTGTTTGCAAAAGCTACTCAGCTCAATTTATGTAGGTAAAAACTTTCCTAACTCAGAAGCTCTTAAGATATGGTCCATGTGACTCAGAGTCTTAAAGTGGGAAAAACATAATTAGCACTTTTCAGCTTCAAAGAAGATTATAAACACTGGCTAATTAAACTTCCCAACACCTCCTTCATACGGATGTAGTTATTTCCCCTTTCTGGACAGGTTAAGATATCTATTCAAGGGAGAAGAATACAGCTGCTTCTCTCCTGCAGGGCAGCAGTGAAATCTTTCCCCACTCAGCAGGAGTCTAGGCTCAAAGTTAAGTTTAATCAAACATTTAATCAGTGTCATTTTACTGAAAAGCAATGTGCCTTACTTTGTGTTCTTTGGTTACAGAAATAAAGTGTCAGTTTCTCCTATCCTTAGAGAGTTTAAGTTCAGGAAGTTGAACAGCCAGGACACTAAAGCATTATAGTAAAAATAATGCAAATGAGAATATAATTAGGTATGAAATGTCCCTTTCCAGACTGCCTTTCTGCTCTCTATTCTGTGCACTTTTATCATAAAGATCTTTCTGGAATACAAATCTAATTGTATCACTTTTCTCCTCATAGTCTTTCCATGATTTTGTATGACTTGAAGGATAAAATCCAAACACTTAGGATGATATTTACTAACCTTCTATAGCTTGGTCAGTACCTACTTGTTCACTTTATTTAAGTCCTTCCATGTCCATATTTGCCTAGCAAATCTCAGTCTTAGAAACTCATTTGCTAATCTGCATGCGAACTTTTTTTTTAATCCCCATGCCTGTATTATCGTGCCCTCTTTGTGCATAATGTTTTACTCATTCCCTTCTCTCATGAATTCCTTCTCCTCCTTGAAAAATCAGCTCAAAGGTCATGTATTCCCGGACAGCTCTCCTGACCCTGTTTTTCTTGCACCCTTGCTTCCTTTGAGTCTTCATAATACTTTATATATAATAAAATAAAATAAGATAATATGGTGATTACATTTTCATATTCCACCAATTATTTGTCTCTCTCTAATTAGAATTTGAAGAAGGCCATAAAGGACAGAAATTGGGTTTTATTTATTTCTATATTCCCTGAGTTTGGCAGAGTCCCTGGCAAATTACAGTCATTATTGAATGACTGAATGGCCATCCCAGCTCATGCCCCAGCACCCTGTCCTTTTTATGTTACACTCTGCTCTTAACAACTGTTCTGTCATCTCTAGGCCTTTGCATACATTGTTCTTTTAGCCTGGGATACTCTTCACTTCTGTATGTTTCCGGCCTACTACCTACTTATATCTTAGAATTAGCTTCTCAGCTCAAGTGGCATGTCACTCTAAACAACATTCTCTAATTGGGATGGGAACACTTCTTATATGCTTTCTTAACACTGAACATCCATATCATAAATTTTTTACTTAGTGATTTTTGGTTGTTCACACCTTAGCTCCTCACTGATAATTTACATTTGGTGGAAAAAACCTAATGAACTGAATGAATAACCGAATCACATGGGCTTAAATAATCTGAGAAGGTTCCACAGGATAGATGTATATTAAATTAGTATCAGCATGATGGAAAGAATGTAGAATGCAGAGAGGAAAGAGATAATTCCACCTGGAAGGCACAATGTCAGCAGAGGCCTATATGATAATGTAGTTGCTGCAGGAGTCCACGAGCAACCAGCCTTATCTTTGGAAGGTAATTCATGCTAAAGAATTGTCCAAGAAAATGTGTACAGTTAGAGCCATGGTAGATACACTTTATTAATTAGCTTAGGTAAATTATTTAATCTACATACATAAACAAAATGAAGGTTCATTTTTCACTCATAGTACAGTCCAGTGGGAATCAGTAGTGAGGGAAGGAGCCTTTGTTCTGCTCAAATGTTAAAGATCCCATGTCCTTACATCTGGTGGCTTCGATATGTGCGAGGGCTATATTATCTTCTTGATCAAGTCCACACTTGACCTTCTGTATTTGGTTGCGATAAATTAAGAGAGAGAGCATGGAGGAATGTAAAGGATATCCTAAAGGACAGACCAGGAGGAAATGTTCAGCAACTCCATTCACATTCCACTGCCATAACTCATCCTGTGGAGGAGACACCCAACACTAAAGGGGTCTGGGAATCATAGTACAGTTGTGTGGCTAGGAGATAAAAGAACTGGAAATTAAGGAATTTTTAGGACTGCGACCACCTTGCACATAAGAGAATTTTATTTTACGTATGAGAGAATAGGAAACAATTGTTATATTCCAATGGGAGAATTATAATTTAAAAAGAGTACTCAAGGAAAACTAACTTAGTGGCAAAGATTTGGAGAAAGGATTAAAGGATGAAGGAAACTAGAATCAGGGAAATTATATAAAGTTTGTGCAAGTTGAATAAAAAAATTACATTAATACCAGCAAGAATGAGTTTATAGTAAACAGAAGGAGTCGATTTGTGTGCAGTCATTCTGTATTTGATGAAGCACTCTTGCCCTTTGTCTTGGTCTTCAGAATTTGACCTAGATATCCAATTTATAACTGGAGCCCTAGAAATTGCATATAGTATTACATTATGAAAATATCTGACTTTGCGGGGTTTGGCACTTAAAAATAATTTATGCAATATTCATATTATGAATGAATACATCCATGTCATGTAAACACATGCAAACACATACATATCAATTATATATTTCTATATTACATAAAGATTTACTTTCAAAACTATCTCATGGTCTTAGTTGTGCAGATATTGCATATGCCTGTACCACAAATGAGAGCTAAATGTTTGTTTCACTTAAGTTCTTGCAACTGGTGAATGGCTGGGTCTGGATGAGAACTTGGATCACCTGATGCCAGCCCAGCACCTGCCCTAACCATTGGTCTCCTAGTGTGTGGAACTACTTTAGCAGGTGTGTGAACAGTTCTCAGCTCTAGAACACTTAGTTCTAATTGTTTAGCATGCTTAACTTGAACATATTTTACAGTGTTTTTAAAAAACATTCATAGGGAAATACAATACTTTGGTGGTAACATGGCATAAGGTGGTAGGGCTTGGTTTTGGGATTCCCATTTATAGTTTCCTATGCAAGTTTTAAAATGTATGGCTTTACTGGTGGTGGGTATTAAGGGCATGAATTGCACGGAGCACTGGGTGTGTGGCATAAACAATGAATCTTGGAACACTGAAAAAATAAAATAATGTAATAAAAAATGTGTGGCTCTATAATTTACAGGGCTGGAACTGTGATTTTACTGAAAGTAGGGATGGCAGAGTCAATCAAAACACATATAATTGATAGTTACAGAAACCTGGGTTTATACTCTGGTTTTCTCTTTGAGGAGCTGTGTGACATTGGGAAAAGTAGACAGGCTTTTTGGCTCTTGGTTTCCTCATCTGTAAAATGCCTATAGTAATAACACATACCTGATAGGATAAGCAAATAGTCAAAGGACACAATATCAGTAAATTCTTCCTTGAAGCAATGTCATGCATGGAATATAATAAATTAAAATGTTAGAATTATTATTAAAGATAGTTGTGTGAATTCATGAACATTAAGAAAATTGCCTTTGATACTCCATTTCCTTATTCCTGTGGAACACAGAACCTCTACTTTTTGCTCTGCAGGATGTGTTCCTAGTCATCCTATTACAAACATTTTCCAAGTATGGTTCCCAAACAGGCAACAGCAGAAGCTGAGAACTGGTTAGAACTGCACAATTCTCAGGCTCCTAATGAATTAGAAACTCTGGACACAAGTCCCAAGATGTGTGTTTGGACAAGTCTTCCAGTAGATCCTGAGACCTTCTAAATTTTTCAAACTGCTGCTCTATTGAAAGAGAGAGCTGTGAAGATAGTTCTTATGTTTTCTAATAGTTATGGTTTCTAACAACCTGGAAAACCTAAAAGAAGGGTCTGTGAACCTTGAGCCCTACCTTGGCCACAAATCAGTTATGGGTTGGAAGCTTTCAGATGACTTGAATCTAGTTCTGTACAGATCCTAAATGCAGTGAATGATAGTGGAGTTTCTTGCTGCTTTTAAAGTGGTAGGTCAGGTAGATGTCGAGGGATTGAGGATTGAAGAATCATACCTTTTTCTTACATGTTTCATTAAACCACAAGACAAGGATAGGAAGGAAAGCCTGGCAATTTCAAATGTTAGAAGGAAAATAGCCCGTGTGGCTATTCCCTTGTTCCTTACATCTCTGTCTTTTTTCTATTTTTTTATTTATTTTGATCTCAGCCCTTTTAAAATCCATGCTTTACTCCCTTGAAACAAGCTCTTGATCCCTTGCCAAGTTCTGCAATGATTTTGGAAGCATCTTTTGGACTATTAGTGGACCCTAATATGAATGAACAGAGGGAGATGAATACTCAAATATGACTTTGGTCCCTTCACCAGCCATGGCTCCAGTCACTTTGGAAGCTAGTTTTCCTAGATCAAGAAAACCTCACCTGAGTGAATGTTCGTTTTCTCCCACCAGAAGGATAAAATAATCCTATGCATAAAGCATCTATCTCCTATTAGCATGATTTAGATCCTACATCTTGAGGAATATTAAACCTGGCATCCTTGAGCTTGGAGCATTGAACTCTTATCAGGGCAGACTGCATTTCAAGGGTCATCAAATTAGCTGAATGAACCTAACCTATTTGAGCCACCTGGAATAACATGAGTTAATCTCAAATTTATTGTCCCTGATCCCCAAATCTTTCCCGAGACAGAAAAGAGGGTGAGAGGTGGGTCTCATAATAGCTGTACTGGACTGATTTGGGGGCATGGGCAATTAGCTACTTATTATGGCAAGAGTCATTAAGTCTCTGAGGAAGATAAATGCCTAGAAGCAGAAGCAAGGGAAATCCTTACTAGCTGGGTTCTTTGGCCTCAAACATCTAGGTGGTCTCTTGGGAACTGGTCCAGACCACATTAAGCCACAAAACTCTTGCCTTTGTAGTATACCTGCCTACCTGCCTAACTCATCTCTCTTAAGGGTCAGTGTTCCTTACACTTTTTATATATTAGATACACTGACTTGCAGAGGAGTGGGGAGTATCTTGTAAAATACATTTTCCTGGACAACAAGCTCTGAAGAACTAATTTGGAAGATGTAGGCTTGGTTTCGAGAATATGCAATTTAACCAGTGCCCCATGGTTCTCTTAGGTAGACAGTGGTTTAGAGCCCTCTAAGACTTTAGCACTACATTGACACAGAAAGAAAGAAAACAAAAAGGAAAATATTAAGGGAGTAAAAATAATGATCACTTGCCCCAATGCCAGAGCAAAACATCTAATCAGTCTACTTTTGGGCAGGAGGCAACCCCATCAGTTTTATCACTCCAGTGGCAAGTTCTCACCCTTCTCCCATCTCAGGTCCTTGAGGCAACAAATCTTTGAGGGAAGGAGTCTGGAGCTCCATCTCATGGCCAGAGGAGACCTTTATTACTAATATGTTTATTTTGATAAAGGCCAACTATTTAAACACAGAAAAGAATTTAATAAGTCTTTTTGCTCTCATAGCCAATGTATATGAAAACTCTGGTAGAAATTATTAACAACAACAAAAAAGAGATGTTGAAGTTGTCAAGTCCTCCCTTCCACTGACATCTGTAACACACATTGGCATTGGAACATAGTCACTGGAATTTCTTTTCTTATGCCCCTGTTTTATTTCTTCTTTTGAGAAGATTTTTGTTTCTTAAGGTTACATGCATTTGATTTTGAAAACTACTAATTCCATTTAATTAAAATACAATGGGATTTCCCTACTCCAATTCAAAGAGATCACACTAAACTAAAAAGGACTGAAGCCCTGACTTTTGATTGGGTACCTTTTCCCCGTTTTTGTAATGATCATGATTTGGTGACTTTTTGGTTATTGTTGTAATGCTCAAGGAGGACATGGCAATACCATCCTATGGGAGTTTTCAATCCATATTACAAGTAATGGACAAAATACTGAAGGATTTTCTGTAATGTAAGACTTGTATTTAATAGTTCACTGCAACAAGATAACAACTTGTCTATTTAGTTTATATTTATTTTTTATGTTGATAATAATATTCAGGTAATTTACCATAGATGTTTGCTAATATCCCACATATAAGATTAGAAGAGCCACATAGAAGTCACCTGTTCAACCATCCTCATTCAAGGTTAAACCACGATTTGTTTGTCTCTTAAAGAATACAAAAATTCACATATATCCCAATTTACGTGAAATTCCTGAAGATTCGGGGACCTGCCGGAAAGTAGATTTTAATTCTTTCGTATCAATAAATGCCATTATAAAATAATCCTCATTTTTCCAACCATGTCCACATAGACAGAAATACAAGAACAGCTGATCTCATCATCACACATTTGAACGGGATGCAGTAAAAAAATTCCTATTTTACTCTTGGATCCTCAGTGTAAAACCTTCCTAGGTTGAAGAAAATAGATACATATTTTTCTCTCTCTCTTCACTCATGCTGCAAGCTGGCCCATTTTATTAGCATAGTTGAAGTTTATCTCCAGGCTTAAGGGAAAAAAAACAAAAACAAAAAACCCTCAAACCTTTTCAAATATATGCAGATATTCTTTTTTTTTCCCCCCAAAATAAGTCCATCTCTTTCCAATAGATCCCTGATAGGTCCTGCAATTTCACCCTTAAATCAATTTAGCCTTAAGTTCAATTTTCCTCAGTTGAATGCTCATCTTGATAAACTCCTTAGGGCTAGGTCCCTAGAGATGTTGTTAAACCTAATTTTATTAAAACTTAGGATATGAAAACCTTGTTTGCATAATTATCTATATTAAATATTTCTACCTGTTTCTTTAGAGACTTCACTGGTGATCTCCTGTTTGGTTTTTTTTTTTTTTTAGACTTCACCCTAATTTTTTAGGAATTCAGACTTGCTTTCAAACCAGGAAGGCCTATAAAAAGAAAATGTGGTATACTTTTCAACTGAAATTAACCAAAACTGTACGTGGAATGCACTGTGTTAGATACAAACCCAGGTTCTTGTGTTTCTTTTTCTATGAAGCTGGGCTAATGATGCCTGTGTCATTATATCGCATATAATCACAAGGTTTTATTTGAAAATGCTCCAAAAGTTCCCAAATAGTACATGTATATTATATTGTCCTTACGCTAAGAAGTCATGTCAGCTCATGAGTAGGCATTTACTTCAAAGTTATCGTGTGCCTATGACTATATGAGTACATTTATGTTTGTTTGTTTGTTTTATTATTTTAAATATTTTATTTATTTATTTGACAGAGAGAAACACAGGTAGAGAGGGAACACAAGCAGGGGGAGTGAGAGAGGGAGACGCAGGCTTCCCACCCAACAGGAAGCCCGATGCACGGCTCGATGTGGGGCTGGATCCCAGAACTCCAGAATCATGACATGACTTGAAGGCAGACACTTAAGGACTGAGCCACCCAGACTCCCCTATACGGAATACTTTTAGATACTCTTAGTCTTTGCTAACAATGAGCTAACAATCTGCTAACAAAGACGATTTGTGGCTCAGTCCCTGTACCTGACGAATCTGAAATAGGAGATCCAGAAAATGAATTCTCGAAGGAAATAAGAGCCACCTTCTCA
Source organism: Spilogale gracilis (assembly GCA_004023965.1). NCBI lineage: Eukaryota > Metazoa > Chordata > Mammalia > Carnivora > Mephitidae > Spilogale > Spilogale gracilis. Next base: position 95,765 of record PITA01005153.1, on the reverse strand, counting down.
TCAATATCATCTCAGAATAAAACTACTCTTTACAGTGTGGGCATTTGCACTGTTTTGGAAAAACAAGCAACTCTCTGACCTGATGTGGATTTTGGAATTTCATGGAGGAAGGGCAGGAGAGGGTAATTCCCCATTCTCATGGTAACTGGCCTTGTAAATGAATGAGGCACTTCGGTATTTTAAAGTTTCCTCTAAGGGAGAAATTCATATGAACATGTCTGGGCAATGGAGCATAAAGACTTTCCAGTCTTCAGATAATGTCAGATATATTGTCCTCACATAGAAGAAACTGAAATGGAAGCATATAGGGGCAGTAACGTTTTCCTTTCTACAGACTTGAAAAAAATGTTGTTTCGTGATGTATATTGCAAGTATATTATACAGTAATCAGAGAAGAAAGATTTAAATCACACAGCCTGCAACAATTGATCATAGAGCGATTGAAAATGATAATATATCTAAGGAAATAATGCTTAGAGCAGAACTTGGTAGGCAGAAATAAAAACACAATAATAGAAGAATGAAAAAAGTGATCTTGAACAGTGTGGAGGAGAATCTAGTATCCTATTCTCCAGATAGGTGCTGCCTTTTGTACAGGGATATAAAAGAACACAATGCAATTGACTATGTAAATGATGTGCAATCTATCTTTTCCTGGTCTCACCAGGCTGTGATTACACGTATAATAACACTAATGGTATCTGTTTTTCAATGGTTCTCCATCATACCTACCAAGTCAGAACCCTGAATTCCTGAAAAGTATCCCTCCAGGTGCTTTTAGGAGCCTACCATAGTACTCACATGTACTCACAAACTAACTCTTACTATCAACTCAGTTATTTGATATCTTCAGGACCACAAAAGGACTGCTGCCAGTGTTACCCTGCACCATGGTGGCTGCCGGAGAGACCATGGTGATTTTTGCTATGCTTTAACATGACCACTGGGAGACAACTTTCAGCTTCAAGTGCTACAGAAACTGCCGAGTGACAGAAATTCCAGTGGTCACTGCCACAACTCTGGACACAATTGTCTTTGCCAAGCACAGCATTTTCTTCCAAGGAGCCCCTGTCGATTTCCTACATCCTAGTGGGTTATAGGAACAATCCTGCTGTGTTACAGTCACAATTTATAATATGTACTTATGTTTAAGATAATTGTTTAATGAAATATGTATGGATCTTCCTCCAAAGTGCATGGCTAATCACCCTTTACAAATGCTTTCAATGTCTTTATGAAGGTTCAAATGATATAACCCCACTAGGTTCTGTTATTATTCAGAATGTTTTCTTAAGCTTTACTTAAGTCTAGATAAGTTCACATTAAATTCAAGCACTATTTTATTACAAAGCTACAGCTTAATATTATAGAAGAAGCACAAAATTTGAAGCCAATTTGCTCTGGGTTCAAATTCTGGTTGTTGTACTCATCATCTGTAGAACATTGAACAAGTCACTTTACTTCTTTCAGCCTTATTTTTTTTTCTTTAATCTTTAATACTGGCATAATATGTACCTTAAAAGGTCACTGTGAGCATTTATCAAGATAAATTTATTTTGGAATTATTACAGTGTTTGGTTAATGTGAAAAACTACATAACTAGTAACTCTTATTGTCATTACGACTATTACTACTAGCTGTATATGCCTGCAGCATTTCAGAAACTTGTTTCTATGTCAAAGCCGAACTCTTTAGGACCTTCTGATTATGAAGGCAAGGGAGAGGGCAAATTTACACTGATGTATTAGTTACCTACTGGAGTGCTCTATGGGATTGGAAATAAGAAAGGTTGGAAAGAAAAGCCTTTTGGCCCCTAGAACGAATATTAGTGCTAAATCTGGAATTTTGACCCATCTGGCAAGATTAGCCTTAATAACTTTAGTGAGGTGGCCTGACAGAAGATTTACCTGTATGGGTTTGGCCTCAGAAATCCTATTATTCCTCCCCAACCACAACACATCAGCCAGCATGGAAATGGGCCATTTTATTATAAACTAATTATTATTCACTTTTTATCAGCTAACGAATCGATTTGCACAGTACTTTTTAAAATTCAGGAACTGCTATATGAATTTGTTGAAACAAAGAGAGTCATTACCAAGTCCTATTATCCATCCTGCTGGCTCTCTCCTGGGTTTTAATTATTCCAGCCACGAGTAGATATTGGATAGGAAGGCAGGTCACTGAGGTCCTGCCAGTTTGAGTCGTGTGCTTGGTCTTCTTAAACCTTTGTCAGGTTTGAAATGTTGTTTGGCACACTTCTTAAACCTTTGTCAGGCACATGGCCTTCTTTTCTGCCAAGACCCAGCAGTGATGGTGGATAATAACAAGCAGCTCTGTCTCCTCCTCATCATCATCCTCAATTAACCACCACTGAACTCCCATTAAGGCAAATTGTAGAAAGTCAGAGTCCCTGGGGTTTGGATATATTTTAAAGGTCTAGAATAAGGGAGTGAAGGAGCCAGGTAAAAGAGACATTACAAAAATGAGACCTCCACATGACGCGAAGTGATTCTGTAAGGCTGCCCATAGCCCTCTCAGTATGCTCAGTCACAGCGGTTTTTTGACTGTCCAGGGAAGGATTTTGAAGCTCTGGTGGCATTTGGTGTCTCAAAAGCCAAAGCTCTCAGAGTAGCAGACAGGGAGTGAGGAATTAGGTAAACTCAGGCGTTATAATACTTCTTAGGAGTACATGCACCATTTATCTTCTAATATACTATAACATTTATTATGTTCAGTTTTTCAACTTTGTTGAGGTATAATTGACAAATAAAATTGTAATATATATGAGGTGAACAATGTGGTCATTTGATGTGCGCATATATTGTGAAAGGATTCCCACCACTGAGTTAATTAACACATCCATCACTTCACTTCATATTTTTACTTTTTTTTTTTTTTTGTGAGAGCACTTGGGTTTTATTCTCTTACTCTCTTAGCAAAGACAGTCTCTTCAACAGATGCAGCTAGGGAAAATGGACAGCTACATGCAGAAGAATAAAACAAGGCCACTTTTTATGCTATACACAAAAATAAACTCGAAATGGATTAAAGATCTAAATGTGAGACCTGAAACTGTAGAACTCCTCAAAGAAACCATAGGCAGTAACTTCTTTCACATCAGCCATACAAACATTTTCCTAGATAAGTCTTCTTAGACAAGAGAAATAAAACAAGATTAAACTGTTAAGACTACATGAAAATAAAAGCTTTTGCACAGTGACAAGCCATCAGGAAAAGAAAAAAGCAACAAAAAAATGGGAAAAATACTTGCAAATGATATATCTAATAAGGGGTTCATACCCACAGTACATAAAGAACCTATACAACTCAACATCAAAGAAACAAATAATTCAATTAAAAAATAGGCAGATTGTTTCTGTGTCCAAAGTCTCTCATGTTTCGTTTCTCTCCCTGAATTACCCTACTTCCCATTTCCTTTCCTTCTCCTACTGTCCTCTATATTACCCCTTATGCACCACAAGAGGCAGAGACATTTTCCCAAAGATGTCCAGATGGCCAACAGACACATGAAAAGACGCTCAACATCACTAATCATCAGGGAAATGCAAATCAAAACCATAGTGAGATATCACCTTAAAACCTGTTAGAATAGTTAAAATAAAAAATCACAAGATATAACAGGTGTTGATAAGGATGTGGAGAAAAAGGACACCTCACGCATTATTGTTGGGAATATATATTGGTGCAGTCATTGCAGAAAACAGCATTAAGTTGCCTCAAAAAATTAAAAATAGAACAACTTTATGATCCAGTTATTCCACTACTGGAATAGAAATAAAATAAAAACACTATTTTCAAAAGATATATGAGCCCCCATGTTTTTTGTAGCATTATTTACAATAGCCAAGATGTAGAACTAACTCAAGTGTCTATCAACAGATGAATGGATAAGGAAGATGTGGTACACACACACACACACACACACACACACACACACACACACACACACACACATAATGGGATATTATTCAGCCATAAAGAAGAATGAGACCTTGCCATTTGCGATGACATCAATGGACCTAGAGGGTATAATGCTAAGGGAAATGTCAGTCAGGGAAAGACCAATTCCATATGATTTCACTCTTATGTGGAACTCAAAGAACAAAGCAAATGAAAAAACAAAGTAAGACACAGACAAAAAATCAGACTCAAATACAGGGAACAAAATGGTGGTTGCCAGAGAGGCAGGTGGGGGGATGGGTGAAAGGGATAAAGGGCATCAAGAGTACACTTACCTAGCTGAGCACTGAGTAATGTATAGAATTGCTGAATCATACTGTACACCTGAAACTAATATAACACTCTATGTTAATTATACTTTAAAAGGCTACTAAAGATTTAAAAATAAACAGCAGAGTATTATCAACTATAGTTATCATGGTATACATTAAAATCTCAAAACTTATTCATGTTATAACAGAAAGTTTGTACCCTTTTATCAGCCTCTCTCTAATTATCCCTCACCCCATGAGCCTTGGGCCACCACCATTCTACAGTTTCTATGAGTTAGATTTTTTATTTCTGGACTCCACATTTAAGTGTTGCCATGCATCATTTGTCTTTCTCTGTCTGGCTGATTTCACTTAGCATATCCAGGTTCACTGATGCTATGGCAAGTGGCAGAATTTCTTTTTGTAAGGTTGAGTAAAAACCAGTTGTTTATATATACCACATTTTTAATCCATTTATCTGTCAATGAACATGTAGGTTGTTTCCATTCCTTGGCTATTATGACTAATACTGCAATGAACATTGGGGTGTAGACAGTGATTTCATTTCAATACTCAAGTGGAATTGTTGGATTATATAGTAGTTCTATTTTTAATTTTCTGAGGAATCTTCATACTGTTTTCCTTAGTGACTATACCAGTTTACATTCCAACCAACAGTGTAAGAAGTTTCCTTTACTCCACATCCTTGTCATTATTTGTTATCTTTTCTCTTTTTGAAAATAGGCATCCTAGCAAGCGTGAGGTGATATCCCATAGTGATTTAAATTTGCATTTCCCTGATTGTTAGTGATGTTGAATAGCCCCATTTCATGTGCCTGTCGCCCACTGGTATGTCTTCTTTGGAAAATGTTTATTCAGGTCCTTTGTCATTATTTTATTGGGTTATATATTTTGGGTATTGAATTGTAGGAGTTTCTTCTATATTTTGGATATTAACCACTTATCAGATATGTGGTCTGCAAATATTCTCTCCCATTTCATAAATTGTGTTTTCTTGATGGTTTTCTTTTCTGTGAAGTTTTTTAATTTAGTGTAGCTCCACTTATTTTTTTTGTGTTTTGGCCTTGTCTTCTGGTGTCAAATACAAAAACCATTGCCAAGACCAGTGTCAAAGGAATTTCTTCTCTGTTTCTTCTAGCAGTTTTATGGTTTTTCCATCTTAACATTCAAGTTATTAATTCATTCTGAGTTTATCTTTGTATGTAAGATAGGGGTCCAGTCCTTGTACATGTGGATATCTGGTTTTCCCAGCAGCATTTATTAAAGAGACCATCGTTTTCCAATTGCATATTTTGGGCTCCTTTGTCAAAAATTAATTGAACATAAATTCATGGGTTTCTTTCTGGACACTCTATTCTGTCCCATTGAATTATGTGTCTGTTTTTATTCCAATACCATATTGTTCTGATGGTTACTATTTGTAATATAGTTTGAGATCAGAAAGTATGATACCTCTAGATTTGTGCTTCTTTCTCAGAATTGTTTTGGTTTTGGGGCTCTAATAGTTATTAAATACATTTAATTCAAATTGCATTTATTATTGCTTCCTAATAACCTCTAACCAAAAAGAAGTTCATCCTTAGACCCACTTTTAAGCTTAGATTTATAATTTACAGTTCATCTGATTCCCTGTTCCAGCTCTTGAGGTCACAGTTCTAAGATTATATTTGTGTATATACATGTGCACTCACAAACACACACCACAATTCATAAATGAAAGATACCTTTTTATCCTTCATGTTGTTCATTATTTAAATAGTTTAGAATTAGAGTGGTAACACTTATTGGTCTCCATTCCGCTTCCCATATGACTTTATTTTTACATTAAAATATTTAAGGATCACTGTTTTGCCAGGAAAGAATCATAGCAAACATTTTATATTTTAAGAACTTTTAAAGGAACTATAAATTTTAGAAATTTACTTCACTAAATAAAATGATAAAAGGGCAATTAATTTTTCTAAAGCTTAATTTATCAGCTTTCCCATTTACATAAAATTATAACAAATAATTACATCTATTATGACAAAGGGAGGCTTTTGGTTTAAGGGGATTGATGTGACTAGAAATGCCCAGAAAATATGTGCTGTGCTTGTGTTCATGCCTTTTGTCACCAATATTTTAATTTAATTTTGAATAAGTGCTATTAGCTGTCAGTGTCTTTACTATGGCTAAATCTTACTGTACAAACCTTCATGAGGAGGTATGTGTGGCTAGAAGCTTTCCCATATTTTGTGAGTAGAGTATCCCAGTACATGTGAGAGAGGCGTGGCTTTTATTGATGATAACGACCTTGAGTGTCTCGGAGTTTAACGACCTTGAGTGTCTCGGATGCCATCTCCCCAATTTAATATCTTACCCAATTTGTGAATGAAATGTAATGTAGTGCTTTTGAATTTTGAATTAATGAAAGAAGAATGGGAAACTGTCTGGAAGAAAATTTTCAGGTAATGGCTAGGTATATAAAGTTGCCCAGTGGTGATAAGAGTGCCCATTCACCAGGGAAAAGATGCAAATATTATAGGCTATATTTACCTTATGTCCCAGTCTCTGTGGTACTACACCATATTACTATCCCTTTTTTGTTAAACTAGTCTTGTGGTACAGATTATAAATTCAATATCATTTTCCTTTCCCAGATGTGTGATGGATGAGACAAAATTCAATTTCTCCCTGAGGGTTGTACTAATGTTTCTGGATATAGTGATCTGCTTGGCTTATTTGATTTTATTTTTGGAATAATCCAGTGAAAGATCTGTTTATAATGTCTACATGAAAAACAACTGGAGAATAAAACAAGAGAGTAAGGTAAGTTCTTGAAACCTGTGGAGATCCTAAAATATTTTATTTTTCTGGAGTACAGAGCTTTCCTCTTCATTAGACTATAATTTCAATGAGAATATGAACTGTGGTTGTTTCATTCTATATTACATACTCAATGTCTAAAAACTGCTTGGTGTATAATAAGAGGTAAAACACTGTCTTAAGTTTATTTATTTATTTATTTATAATGTATAAGATCTTTATTTATAATCCATAAGTTCTTATTCATTCAGTTATTTATTTATAATATATAAGTTCTTCCTATAACTGAACTTGGGGATGACCAGTTATCTCATTCAAAAAACGAGATTATTTGGTATAGGTAGAGATAGTCTAAGAAGCTTTTATAAAAGAAGTAAGATCCCAAACAGATATTGAAATATCCATTGAACACACTTTCTGTATCAAGAATTCTATGAGTGATTTCCAGCTTACCACTGAACGTACTCATTAAGATTTTAGCATAATATTCATGTCTACTCCAAGGATCAAATACTTGAGTAAGACCCATTTCCTTGGTTTCACTGTTGATGGAGAACCATCACTTTGATATCTGAGCTTCTGTCTCTTACTACATTTTAGCAGATTACAACCAGAGTTGTTGGATATGATGCTTTGTGTGTAAATATGAGATCATCAATGAACCAAGAAAAAAAAAAAAAAAGGAGGAACTCTGTCATAACTTGCGCTCTCTAGGAAGCAGAGGCTGAAGAGAAAACTAATGAATCCATGTGTTATTTCTTAATTAGTGGGGAAAATTCTAAAGAAACAAGAAGAGGAAAAGGGAAATGAGGAAAGGAAGGAGGGTAGTCAACATGCAGTGCCTTACAGGGCTGATCTCTGATTTTTATCAAACAAAACTGATTGTTTCATTTTGTAGATGGTCTTCCACTGCCCAGTGAACTGTTGCATAGTTTCAAGTTGGTAGTTCCCTAGGCTGGAGGGATAACTGATTCTCAGGTACTATTTTCTGTGGAGAAGAGGCAGGGCATGCATAACACACTTCAGAGTTCAGCTTGTGTAGAGACCAAGTGGGACTACATCATCTCAGGCCCCAACAAAGCTCTTTGGAGGCACAGTCTCAACATGATCATAATCATGAATATGAGTTGAGGGATTCGGTGAGGTCAGTCCAAGCTTACAAAACTGCTCACTGCAACTACAAGGGGGAGAAACAATTGGCTCAGGACTCTGGAGACAGGTGAACCTAAAAGGCTCTGAGGTGGTGCCTAAGTGGCTGCTGAAAAAAGTGATACGCTTAAGGTCTCTAGCTCAGATTTCCCCAAAGAAATATCCAAAATACAAAATCTTGGAGGATCCATGTGGTAAAAACAACTCCACAAAAGAAGCAAGACCATGATAAAAAGGATCCCTAGGAAAGTGTGAAACAGAGCCAGATGAGAAAAGAAAATTAAAATGTGTGAGGCATATTGAGATAACTATAGAAAAAGGGCTGATGTCCAAGATCTATAAAAAATTCTTCATACTCAACACCCCCAAAAAAGATCATCACATCAAAAAATGGGCAGAGGACATGAACAAACACTTCTCCAAAGAAGACATACAAACGGCTAACAGACACATGAAAAAATGTTCATCATCACTAGCTATCAGGGAAATTCAAATCAAAACCACACTGAGATACCACCTTACACCAGTCAGAATGGCCAAAATTAACAAGACAGGAAACATCAAGTGCTGGAGAGGCTGTGGAGAAAGGGGAGCCCTCTTACATTGTTGGTAGGAATGCAAGTTGGTGCAGCCGCTATGGAAAACAGTGTGGAGGTTCCTTAAAAAATTAAAAATAGAGCTATCCTATGACCCTGCAATTGCATTACTGGGTATTTACCCCAAAGATACAGAGGTAGTGAAAAGAAGGCCATATGTACCCCAGTGTTCATAGCAACAATGGCCACAATAGCCAAACTGTGAAAAGAGCCAAGATGCCCTTCAACAGATGAATGGATAAAGAAGATACGGTCCATAGATAAAATGGAATATTATGCCTCCATCAGAAAGGATGAATACCCAACTTTTGTATCAACATGGACGGGACTGGAGGATATTATGCTTAGTAAAGTAAGTCAAGCAGAGAAAGTCAATTAGCATATGATTTTACTTATTTGTAGAACATAAAGAATAACATGGAGAAGATTAGGAGAAGGAAAGGAAACGTGAATTGGGAGAAATTAGAGGGAGAGAAGAAGCATTGAGACTGTGGACTCCGAGAAACAAACTGAGGGTTTTGGAAGGGAGGGGGTGGGGGATGGGTGAACCTAATGGTGGATATTAAAGAGAGCACATATTGCATGGAGCACTGGGTGTGGTGAATAAACAATGAATTGAGGAACACTGGAAAAAATATATCTAGTTTAGGACTGTGATAATAAGTATTGTAATAATGCTTGGCACCTTCTTAATTACTGCCTTAATCTAGCATCTACCAATATGTCTATATATTATTTAAACAGATCTGACCCTTAGAAAATATGGAAGGGATAAAGAATTTCCTGAATGAAAGTAGGAAGAAAGGATGAAAGTAAAGAAGAAAGGAAAAAGTGAGGAAAGACACAAAAGAAGGAAGAATTTCAAGGTCCAGGAAACCTGAAGTTAAGCAGGCCCTCATCGTTATGATGAAAATAATACTATTAACACTTTTAACATTTAAAGAAGAACATTTAGATCACATTTTAAGAAATAAAATGAGCATGTTGTGCATCTAAAAGAATGGAAATAGATAGGGATACTGGGCTACATTCATTGAAATCCAGGTAAATTCTCCATATGCTCCTATACAGCATTATTAAAAAATGAAATATCAGCTTAATTTCTTGAAAGTGTATTTCTTAGTATGTTTCTTCTTAAAGTTTATATTATATTTTTAAGAGTATGTGTATTGTTGGGGGAATCATCATAATTTATTCTAAAGAGCTCTAACATTTCTTTTCAAGGAACAATTTTCAAATTTAATGCATTTTGGATGTCAAAAATTTACAAATATTGTTTGTCAGGTTTTATTTATTCCCCTGTGAGACCTTGAGCTTATAGACCTTGAGCTTACTGCCAAATGATACAATTTAATTATCTATTTGCTAAACAAATATTTATTAAGCCATGTCTTAGGTACCATGCTAGGTGATAGAAATGCAGTAGAGAACAAGGTATACATGTTTCCCAACCCTAATAGAACCCACATTCCATGGGGGGGGCATACAAATGCAAATAAAACAATAAACTTTTAAAATATAAATTTAATAAGTACAATATAAGAAAAAAGTAAGGCACAGAAAAGTCTTCAAGAAAAGCCTTTCTGAAGAACTAACATTTAAGTTGGACATTAAGAATGATTATGAGGATCTATATGAAACATGAAGGAAAAAGTGTTTCAGTAGAAAAGGTACCTTTAGTTCTTCCTTATTTCCCTGAGAAAGAAAGAACTTTGAGTATACAAAGTACTGAAAGAAGTTCAGCATGGTGTGGACTAGAGAAAACAAAGAAGAGGAGCTCATGATGAGGTTGAAAAAATAGGCAGAGGTCAGGCCATGATAAGAAATCTGGATTTTATTCTATGTGAAATGGGAAACCACTTAAGTATTTTGAGCAGTTTAGTGGTTTGATTATAATTTAAGAGGATCATTGGCTGCTAAGTAGGAAATGGATTAAATGAGGCCAAGAATGGATGCATGGAGACCAATTAGAAGGTTGTTGGCATTAGTCAACGTAAGTGATGGTGGGAGTTTAACTCGGGACACCCTAGATTAGGAGATGAATAAATTTTTCAAATAATAAATGATAGGAAGATATGTGTACCATAAAAACTGTTCATATGTAGTATAATGGGAGACTAGAGAAAATGGAGATTATACTCAATTTAGAGAGAAAGATGGATATCATAGAAGATAATTTAGGAAGATAAGCTATTTGAGCTTCATCTTGTGGAATTGAGGAGTGGGAAGAAGGGTTAAATAGAAGGAACAGTATATGGCAAGCTGCAGAAGGAGGAAAGGGTACAACATTGAAAGGACCGTCAAGCACTTCCACTTAAGCAGATGGTGGGCAGAAAGGGGTGTGATGGTAGATGTGGGCTCTTGAAATAAGGGTGACAAGAGTGTGGGACTTCGGTGCCAGGTTGGAGTGATGGAGTATTGAAAAGAGTGGCATCCTGACCAGGCTTGTGCTTTGAGAACAATGGAAAAGAGGGAGTGCCAGGTAAAGTAAATCCTATGAAGGATAAGAGCAATTGTGAAGGGACTTCATGTGGAGTGTGGTGGCTCTGAGAAAGAACAAGCTGTAGTTCTTGTCCCAAGAAATATAAGAAGGAACACCTGTTTAGGAGAAGATTTACAAAAGAAAATGATAGCCTCAGTTCCTGTCACTTTTTTTTAAGGTTTTTATTTATTTACTTGACAGAGAGAAACACAGTTAGAGAGGGAACACAAGCAGGGGGAGTGAGAGAGGGAGAAGCAGACTTCCTGCCAAGCAGCCAGCCCAATGCGGGGCTCAACCCCAGGACTCCAGGATCATGACCTGAGCTGAAGGCAGATGCTTAACGACTGAGCCACCCAGGTACCCCACTTATTTTTAAGTTATATTCAATTGTTTTCTTATTCTTGTGTGTTTTTAAATACACGGTTATGGAGCAGAAACTTCTTGTCAGACTCCATAGTTTCAAAATACCAGTTAATATACGTGGGAATATATCATGTTTCCATTGATTTTATACTTCAGCCACACATTTTTCTGCACCAGAATAATCTTAAAATATACAGCTGCCAGATTAGTACTAGTCATAGTACTAACTGTTATTTGAAATTTTTACTACTAAATTCCTGTATATAATTCATATACATGGCTCCAGTGCACTTCTTCACTTACATACTTATCATATATTTTGTCAATATCTCATTGTCAAGGCTGTTTCTACCATCCCAATCACATTGATATGAATATGATTTAAGAAAATAAAAATAAAAAGTATTTTATAGCCATTTTTAAATCTAGTTGATGCCTATATCTATATCCATATTTAGCCAAAGGTCTATACAAATTATGTATTAAATAGGCATTATTAATTAAAGATTTACTACATGCCAGTTTCTGTATGAAGTACATTATTTAGATCATGTCTAATTCTTACAAAAACTATAAATGGAAATATTTTAAGCCTACTCTACTGTTAAGGAAACTCATGAAAATGAGAGTGCCAAGGACACACTCAAATAAGTGATTGAGCCTGTATTTGGCCCCAGGTTCATCTGATTCTGAGGTCTATGCCTTTCCATCAAAATGCCTTAAGTGACCTGAAGTAGTGGTTCTTAAACCACTTTAAAAATGTTGTATAATCAGGAGTCAGCATTGCCGTTATTGTTATCATATGTTATTCTACTATGTGAGACACAATCATGTGAGGAAGAAATATTGATGTGGGTAGAAGGAATTGTTCTTTCTCCAATGCTTGAGTTCTCCTGTCTTTTCAATGTTTTGTCTCTTCCTTCATGCACATGTGCCCACACACACACACACACACACACACACACACACACACACACACACAAAGTGGCACTATTAAACCTTTTGCAAGGATTTTCATATCTGTTTCTGCAATCAGGCTGTAAAATAAGTCTCTCTGTGGAGGCCTATGAACAAAAGCCAGCCTCACTCAAATATGAATGAGGATAAATAAATATGAGTTAGAAAAGGAGGGAGTATTTTAATTACCTTTTCAGACATGTGTGGATCTTTTTTATACTATACCAAAACTCAACAAGTTGTCCTTTCTTAAAAAGGATTAGCTGCAATAGAGAATATGAAAGCCAACCAATGAGCTTTGCGTACTTCCAGTAAATTCTTTTATATATCTTGTTTTTTAAATGACTCTTTGGTTTGTACTTAATTTTATAAAATTTTGCATTAGTCATTTGGAAAATGTTGGCTTACTGAACTTTGCAGATCTTCCAAATGTTGGTATATTCACCCATTTATGTTACCATTCGTCTTGCAAGAAAAATCATTAAGTATTGCAAGGCTGTTCAGCTCCATGTGGCACATACAAGTTTTTCAAAATTTTAATTTTTGCTTCATTCATACTAAGGCATTGCCATTATCACTCACTACTGCTTTTGCACTGTTGGTGTAATACATAACAATGATAAATAGTATCTTAAGATTGTTATAAAAATAGTTTTGACTCTGCACTCCCCCTGGAAAGGGTCTCGAGTACCTCCAGGGGATCATGGCCTCAATGTTGAGACCTCTGGTCTAGAAGATCTGTTTTAGCCATCTGTGAAGAATAGATAAATATTTGCATTGTGTACATTGTTGCTTCTTCCACTTTAGCTTTATATAAACGTCTCCTAAACTTAACTCTCATTTCTGATGGACTGTGAAATTACATAAAACAAATTCACATAGTATAGAGACATAAATGCTGCCCTAACTAAGGTCTTTAAGCAATGTGAAAACTTCAGAGTTAGTTTTTCCTCTAAAACCACTTTTCATTTCTATTATAAGGCACCAGCTTCTATCCGTGAGCCCTTTCCCCCCTGAAGTCCTTCCATGCTTGCCCAGATGTCATGAACACTTAACATTTCTAAGTACTGAAACACGTCTTTTCATTTATCTATTTATTTTTAATTTTTTATTATATTATTTTATTTTTTCAGTGTTCCAAGATTCATTGTTTATGCCCCACATCCAGTGTTCCATGCAATACATGCCCTCAATATGCACCACCAGGCTCTCCCATCCCCCCACCTTCTCCCCTCCAAGACCCTCAGTTTGTTTCTGAGTCCAAAGTCTCTCATGTTTCATTTCCCTCCCCAAATTACCCTACTTCCCATTTCCTTTCCTTCTCCTACTGCCCTCCATATTACTCCTTATGCTCCACAAGTAAGTGAAACCATGTGATACTTGACTTTCTCTACTTGGCTTATTTCACTCAGCATAATCTCTTCCAATCTGGTCCATGTTGCTACAAAAGTTGGGTATTCATCCTTTCTGATAGAGGCATAATATTTCATTTTATATATGGATCATACCGTCTTTATCCATTCATCTGTTAAAGGGCACCTTGGCTCTTTCCACAGTTTGATGATTGTGGCCATTGTTGCAATAAACATTGGGTACATATGGCCTTCTTTTCACTACCTCTGTATCTTTGGGGTAAATACCCAGTAATGCAATTGCAGGGTCATAGGATAGCTCTATTTTTAATTTTTTAAGGAACCTCCACACTGTTTTCCATAGCGGCTGCACCAACTTGCATTCCTACCAACAATGTAAGAGGGCTCCCCTTTCTCCACAGCCTCTCCAGCACTTGTTGTTTCCTGTCTTGTTAATTTTGGCCATTCTGACTGGTGTAAGGTGGTATCTTGGTGTGGTTTTGATTTGAATTTCCCTGATAGCTAGTGATGATGAACATTTTTTCATGTGTCTGTTAGCCATTTGTATGTCTTCTTTGGAGAAGTGTTTGTTCATGTCCTCTGCCCATTTTTTGATGTGATCATTTTCTTTTTGGATGTTGAGCTTGAGTAGTTCTTTATAGATCTTGGATATCAGCCCTTTGTCTGTAGTGTATTTGCAAATATCCTCTCCCATTCCATGGGTTGCCTCTTTGTTTTGTTGACTGTTTCCTTTGCTGTGCAGAAGCTTTTTATTTTGATGAAGTCCCAAATGTTCATTTTCACTTTTGTTTTCTTTGCCTTTGGAGATGTGTCTTGAAAGAAATTGTTGTGGCTGATGTCAAAGAGGTTACTGCCTATGTTCTCCTATTTTGATGGATTCCTGCCTCATCAACATTGAAGTCTTTCATCCATTCCAAGTTTATCTTTTGAAACACATCTTTTCAAAACAACTGCTTAGCAAGCATTTGACTCTATTTTTTTTTGATGACTGGATTAAAAAATGTTTTGTTTTTAGTTTTCTCTAAAATTTCTGGCAAACATAAACCTAACCTAAAAATGAGAAGAACAGAAAGGCTAATTCACATGGGAGAAGAGAGAGCTATAGCCTTTCTGTGGGCACAGAATGTGGCTCCTATGAGTATGGAGGCAACAAGAACCAACATCCATAGATGTCTCTAAAGATCTAAAGATGTTGCATTGTCAGATAAGAAAAATAAGTTGATTAGAACCTCTCTTTGCCTGTCACAACACAGGTCCTTACAGTCTCTCAGGAACTATAATCAGGATCTGGTTATTTTTCTCATCTGCTACTACTCATTACAACTCAAAATCAGTACAAGGGATTTGAACCTTATTCACTCTAAATTGTCCTATGTCTCCTAAACACAAGCGATAACCAACGTATATGACATGTCCTTTTTGTACATCTCTTCTTTCCACGCTTTTGTTTTTGGGTTGATTCTGATTTACAAACCAGCTGCAAAGAATGTATTCCCTATTAAAGATAATCAGCCTTCTTCCCATTTTCCTGGCTTCATACTCCTTTCTTTCTTATTCTGCTCTCTTCCCCCTCCTTCCCTACCTCCCTCTTTCCTATTTCCTCTATTTATTTTTAACACTGTTATTTCCATTGTAAAATTGAAGCTTGTCTCTTTGTCATGAAAAATAAAGTTCTTCGAGTTTTATTCTAGGATAGAAAAACCCAGAACAGACTTAAACTTTTGAGATTAGTTTTGTATCAGCTGTGAGTGAAAATACTAGTGATTCTTCCTGGTTTAGGGAAACAGTGGGACAAAGAAGTTTATGCCAATGTGTAGGAAGCTGCTTTATCTTTACACATAGAGTCAACATAGTCTTTTTTGAATTATATTTATACTGACACTGAACAATTCCTTATTTATTTTAATATTATCTCTGCACTGGTGCACTCAGCAATGAAGGCTGTTATCAATCAAAACATCAATTAGAGTGAACTTCCCAATTCTTATCTATCTATCTATCTATCTATCTATCTATCTATCTCCATATAACTATATATTTATATTTCTACTCTTCCACATATATAAAATTCTGGTTCTAAATCTTATATACTCATATTTGTTATTTAAATATTAGATAGATAGATAGATAGATAGATAGATAGATAGATAGATAGAAAGACACACAAAATTCTGGTAATATATGCATACTTATTACCAGGGTGAAGCTGAATGGGAAAAATAAATCTATTTGACCCATGAGCTCTCAACCTCAAGGTAGGACAAAAATGCCATTTTTCACATGGAATTTTTTTTATCTCAAATCTTTCTGTATATGACATAACTCTATACATATTTAAATATCCCAGCTGTTACAGAACCTTTCCTAAACCCAACCAATATTGTCTGGGATGACTTAAATATAATTATACATTTTTACCTGTTCATTTTATATGTTCTTATGCACATATAAAAGTATATGCTATTTCTGTATCTACGTTGAACCAAACATTCTGAAAAAAAATCTGCCTATGTCTCTAAAGATGTGTACTTTGGATGTACATTTATATTCACCTTAAAAATATACATATTTATGTATGCATTTAAGCAAAGAATACTCTGGACTTGCCTTTAATATTTTAATTACTCATATTATATATCAATTTTAATGATATATAAACCTTTGATTGTAAGTTTTTTTATGTAAAGTAATGGTCTTTTTCTATAGCTTGAGTTCCTTGAATAGTTTCCTAAACTGAGTAGGTACCAAAAAATGTATATTGTATGGAGTCACTGACTTCATTTTTCAGATCAAATATATCTCTCTCATCCTTCTAGAAAAACCATTTCATTCTCAAAACCTGAAATTTGGTGCTAAGCCTGATCACTCTCAGCCAGTATTTCTTTACAGAGATAGGTATATCCAAATCTTCTCTGTGGCATTCATTTATTTTCATTTTTATCAAGCTTATTTTGTCTTTTCATATTAATCTAGAATTAATATTAAAAAGAAAATTTAATTTATCTCTCCAAATCTATGCCTTGATTCCACCTGTTCAGATGGATATCTCTCTTCTTCTGGATGGAATTTTGGGATATCCAGTGTCTTCATGACCTATCTGTGACACTGTTCACTTTCCTGACTCACTCTCTTGCCCTGCATCCTGTGGCACCGTGGTTAGTCTCTTCCCCCCCCCCTCTCCATACATTGCTTATTTGTTCCTTCAGAAACACCTCTGCCTCTATTCAAGCTCTAATTGTTGGTCACATCAAGTACTCCAGTTGTGTTCTCATGCACTCCCATAATGACATCTGTTATCTGTAGATACATATTCCAAGGTCTGAGGCTTTGGTCGTCTTTATTATAGAAGTTCCTTCAACAGTACCTGCTTCCATTTCATTAGCTGGGAATGAGTTGAATTGCCATTTCTATCTGTAAGGTGACTGGGAAATGTAATACTTTTAGCTGTGCATATTTGCTATCCCTAACAGATTTGGGGGTATCTAACACAAAGGAGAAAATCACTATTAGGTCAATAACCATAGTCACTATCTTCACCATACAAAACAACCCTTCTTTCTTTTCACAAGCACCCTTGGTAACTCCCTATTATCAACTCCATGAAGTCCTACTTCTATGCCTCATAGTTCAAACTGCTTCATAAAATGGCTGCATCTAGGTTATAAGACCTTATTTATCACTACCCCAGTACACTATAATAGGTGTTTAGAGATTTATTCATGGCCCCAAATACTCCTGTTCTTTGACTCATGATACTCTTTCCCTATCTGAAATGTTTTCTTTCCTCCTCTTTACTTATCTAATCTTATTTAGGATCTAGCTCAAGCCTCCACATTTAAAAGAAGGCTTTGAAGTAGAGAAAGTCAAGTATCACATGGTTTCACTTACTTGCGGCGCATGAGGGGTAGGTAACCTGGAGGACAGTGGGAGAAGGAAAGTAAATGGGAAGTAGGGTAATCCAGGGAGAGAAAAAAAACAACAGAGACTTTGGACACAGAAACAAACTGAGGGACTTGGAGGGAGGGGGGTGGAGGGATAGGAGAGCCTGGTGGTGGGTACTGGGGGCACCTATTGCATGGAGCACTGGGTGTGGGGAATGGGGAATGAATCTTGGAACACTGGAAAAAAAAATTCAAGTAACAATAAAAAAAATAAGAAAGAAAGAAAGGTGCTTTTAGGAAAAAAAAAAAAAAAGAAGGCTTTGGTCCTGATTTGATGCTTTATTAGATGTAGACACTTATTTTATTTTATTTTTCCTATTTCATGTCTTTTATGTTTACTTCCACAACTAGGAAGTTGCTAAACGCAGACAATGCTTTATACTTCTTTGTTTTTGCTATAATGCCAATATAGTTTTGAGAACAAAGGTAGTGCTCAAGAAATCTTTCATGATTGGTACACTGAAAAAGTAAAATTTAAACATCTGTACACTTTTTCAATGCTATAAATGCCAAGTATTTGGATATAATAATTTTTAAGGTTTGTTTTTTTTTTTACCATAAATGGTGGAACTGAATTTAATTAAGTCCATGAGAACATTAATAGTAATATTTATGTAGGGAGAATTATGTAATGCTGACTACAATTGTGAATTTTCTTTATATACTCTGAATTTTCTAGAATAAGCTTAGCTCAAAAATTCCCTTCCAACAGTCTTTATGATAGCAACAAAACATTTACTGAGAAATGAAGAGAATATTGTTTTTGTGATATGCAATAATAAAAGTAATAGAAAAATGGATACTTTTAAAATCTATACTATTATTTATATCTTTATAATCTTAGAAATAATCTTAGTTCAACATGACTCAGTAGAGAGATTTTCAAAATCCTACCACTATCTCAATTCTGTTCCTACCTGAGAGAGAGAAGACTTGGTAAGAGATATTAAGGGCATTTATAATGTGGCTGGGAAATAAGAAGAAAGACAAAAGATAATCAAAGAATGATTATAGAATCATTATCGAATGCCAAAATATTTATTATGTTAATGTTTTGGAAATTTATAATCGATATCTTAATGTAGTAGAGAATACTTAGTACCCATCAACCCACTAAAGTGCTAGAATGTATTAGGTGTGCAATATGCAAGTTTTTAATAGATATATGAAAGGTAGTTTCAATTCTCTTTGTCTTTTTGTGAAGCATTGCTAATGTTATTTTATGGTCAGAGTTTGGTCCAGTATTAAACTCTGGTAATCTTTGAGATTTCTTGTTTGCCTTTTGTCTTTAATTCTTACTCATTTTTTAATGTGATTAAATAAATGTGATTTTTTATTTGATGAGAATACTTCATCCTATATAAAAATCAAGTCGGATTTTTCATCTGTCTCGGTTATCTGTATTCTTACTATCTTTTTTTGTAAAAGTGTACCAAAGTATAATTGACCTTGAGTAAAATTCATATCAAGTGTAAAATTTGGTAAGTTTTGACAAATATACACCACAAAACCATACCTAATCAAGATAAAAAATATACCTTCTATCCCTAAATATTTCCTTATGCTACTTTATAATTCATTCCTGACTTTTCCTTATAGGCAACCACTAATCTGCTTTCTGCCACTAGCAATTAATTGACATTTTTGAGAATTTTACATAATAGAATCATACTCCATGTGCTCTTTTTAGTCTAGCTTTCTTTCATCAACAAAATTATTTTGAGATTCATCCATACCTTTCCTCTGTTTACTTCAGATTTCATTTGCTCCTTTTTTCTAGTTTCATAAGGTGAAGCTAGAGTCATTTATTTTATTTTTGCCTTTCTTCCTTCCAGTGTGTATAATGTATAAATTTCCTCTACATAGTGATTTATTCCAAAAATGCTGATGTATTTACTGAACATTTTTGTTTAGTTTAGATACTTTTTAATTTCCCTTTTTACTTTATTTGGCTCATGAGTTACTTAGAAGTATGTCTTTAGTTTCTTTATTACTTTTAATCTTTTCCTGACTTCTTTTTAATTAAATTAATATTTTTAATGATTTCACTGTATTACTTGTTGGATTATTAGCTATAACTGTTCTTTACTTGTTTGTTTTTGCTTAGTTGGTTTGTTTTACTTTTGTTTTGCTGAAGAAGAATATTTTATTATTGTTTTTGAAAGATACTTTTTCTGGGTATAGAAGTCTAAGCTCACAGTTTCCCTCTCCCCTCCCCAAGTACTTTAAAGGTATTACTCCACCATTTTTTCACTTGCATTGTTTCCAAGGAATGTAAAATATAATCCTTATTTTTATTTCCTTGTTTGAAATGTTCATTTCTCACCTTTGATTGCTTTAAAAATATTCTTTATCAAAGGTCTGAAGAAATTTAATTATACTATGTCTTGGTGCTTTCTTGGTGTGATTATTTTCTTTGATTTGTGGCACAAATATTTGTTAAATGAATGAGTAGACAAATGGACAAATAAAGAGATAATTTCAAGATTCTTTCAATAAGGTAATGATTAATAATTTGGTAAATTGTTAATGCTTATAAATCTAGGTAGCAATCGTTTCTGGTATGAGTAAAATAAGAACAAAAGAGCAATTTCAAAAATGTTAGTAAGATCATTGATTTGGCCACTACTCAATTTACAACATATATCGGAAACACATTAATTGTGTTTATGAATAGCACAAATAAAGTTGGCAATTAGAGTCATCATTCATGCAACTCTATTGTCATATTTTTAACAATCTTAATGTTTTAGCTTATAGTGAAATTAAAATTTATTAAAAAATTGGATGGTTTTCTCAACCCTTGGTATTACTTTGTAGGCACATCTACTTAAGCATAGTTAAATTGAATGTGATAGCAAATAAAATTGTTTGACATCATCATGGCCACTATGGCTGGGGAGAAAAGACCCCCACAGTGGCATCTATGAAGTTCTAGTTCCCTCCTTTTCAATGAAAATAATCAGCATTTTAAAGCAACCATTATTGTAAGTACATCAGATTAAAGCTTACACATGATGGGACTTCAGTTTCTACAGTGAAGAAGCTTAAAGTGATCAGTTATCCATAACTGTACAAATATCTAGATGCTAGACACCCTGTAAACAGTGTGTCTCTATTTGATTGTCTCTCTTGGTGTGCACTTTGATTTCTGAAGGAAATAGGTAAAAGATGAAGGAAAACAAGAACATGTACCGACACAACTATTCCATACATTCATTTTGCGAATATTCACTAGGCACAAACTAAAGGTAGGTAAATTTCTAAATGTTGGAAATTACCAGTCAACAAGACAATAAAGAAATCCTTGTCATCATGGAGTGTCCATTCTGGTGGTAGAGGGCGAAAAAATAAATAATATAATAATAATTTAAATAAATTATATAGTTACAAAAGATGATAAGTGCTATATAAATAAATAGAATAGATTAAGGGAGATCAGGAGTGCTAGAGGTGGGGGAACAGTCTTTATTTAAAGTAGTCAGGGCAGTGCTCAATAAGAAGGTGATAGAAAAATAAAAATTAAGAGGCAAAGAGGAAGTGAGTCATGTAGATATATACAAAAAATGATTTCAGGTGGAGGGAATAGCCAATGCATGGTATCTGACTCAGAAATGAGGCTGGTTGTCAAGAGAACAGTAAAAAGGCCAATAATGACTGGAGTAAGAGAACAAGGGGGAGTTATAAAAGGATGAGATCAGAAATATAAGGAAGGGAAAGATCAGGTAAGGCTCTGTGGACAATGTACAAACTTTAGATTGTATTTCAAGAGAAACAGGGAGCTACTGAAAAACTTTAAACAACAACAACAACAAAATGTGCTGTTTCCCCTTCCTTTTTATAGGACAACTTGGATGCTGAGTCAAAAATAGTCTGTAGAGAGCAAGGTGAAAGTAAGAAACCAATTATAAGGCATTCAGTGGGTGGCATTATATGTGGGGAAAATATTTGAAACTGCTTATCCAACAACAGTTCTCCAAGATGAGATAATTTAAACCTGTTGAATAAAAGTTTTTGTTAATTCTGGGGCACTTGGGTGGCTCAGTTGGTTGAGTGTCTGCCTCTCAATTTCAGCTCAGTTCTTGACTTCAGGATCATGATGTCCAGCCCCAGGTCAAGCCCTGTTCTTAGCAGGGAGTCTGCTTGAGATTCTCTCTCCCTTTCCCTCTGCCCCTCCCCTCCCTAGTTCACGTGTGCACATGCTCTCTCAAATAAATAAATAAGTCTTAAAAAAAAAAAGTTTTTGTTAATTCAGAAAACATTGAGGAATACCCAGGGATGTGTTCATTATTAAATTACATACAAAAGAAGTAAACATCAGTCTCTGCCTTTAGAAAGATTTATAATTGATTGGTGGATATTCTGAATTAAAGTAAGAAGATTTGTTATCCATATACTGAAATAATTCTGTAGATAACTTTTGGGACGAACACTAACATTCCTGCTATTTCTATAGGAGTAAATGTGGCCTGAAGGCGTCACTGCCTGTAGAAAACAGAGTAAGAACAAAATCATGAGTACCAAGAATTTCACAACATGTTCTGAGAGCATTAGGTGAAACCAATTCTACCCTAACACTGGATAAATCAAGGGAAAGTAGAAAATAGAGAATGGAACTTGATTCCATACTGGGGGAGGCATTCAAGATTAAGCTAGTTATATAAACTTTATTCTATAAGCAGTGGAGAATTAATACAGATTTTTAAGTAAAAAGGAGGGAGATAGGGCTGGTACATGATTTAAGCAGGGCTGCAGGCAGAAAATTCCAACTGGAGAGTTCAGGATGACAGAGAAATAAGGGGAGGATGTGGGCATAGAGAGCAAATGAATGAAGAGGTGCTATATGAGAAAGGTCATTGTAATGTGTTAGGGGAAATGTAATGAGGGCATGAACCAGAATGGGTGATGCTGTGAATTGAAAAGGATGAAACAATTTATTTTGAATTTACTATATGTCAGGTTCAATGCTAAGTGCTTTCAATGTATTTTTTTATTTATTCCTCTCAATATCCTTTTGATATAGCCATTATTATTTTTTTTTTAAACTAGAAGGTGAGGTTATATAGGTTAAGTGACTTGCTTAAAGCTGCACAGCTAAAACATGTCAAACTGGGACTTGACACTGACCATCTGCCATATCCATGCTTCCAATCTCTTTGTTTCAACACCTCTCAATAAACAGAATGTATTAGGAGTAGGATCTCACCCAGAGAAAGGGAGATAAGAGGACCAGAGGAAAGAACTAACCCTAATCCAGCAATTGACCATGGAGAATATATTTAGAAGATAAGAGTAGAAAAAGAAGTTATTGGAAGGGTAGGAAGAAGGTGCTGTGTCATGAAAGACCCAGAAGAAGTTCAAGGCAGTAGGGGCAGTATCAAGTAATGCTGAGAGTCAAGAAAGATGAGAAAAATATTACAAGTGTTGATTGTTAAGGAGTTATTTCTCTTCTTGAAAAGATAAACTACTTGTATCCTCTGCTAGGTGGGAGAAAAATCAGACTGAAAAGATCTGACAGGCCACACTGTAAGAGATGAAAAAGGGGATGCCAGAGACTTGCTTCTCATTCACCAAACTGGGTCATCAGAAGTAGGAAAGATTAAAGGAGGCAAACTGAATGAAAATTGGGTCAAAAAACTTGTGTGTGGGGTGCCTGGATAGCTCAGTTGGTGAAGCGACTGCTTTCGGCTCAGGTCATGATCCCGGAGACCTGGGATCCAGCCCCGCATTGGGCTCCCACTCGGTGGGAAGCCTACTTCTCCCTCTCTCACTACCCTCTGTTTGTGTTCCCTCTCTAGCTGTATTTCTGTCAAATAAATAAATAAATAAAATCTTAAAAAAAAAAGTTGTGTGTGATTATGCACATGCATACGTGCACACATGTGTGATTGCTACTGGTTACAGATTAATATCTTTTTGTGGGTAAATGGGAAGTATTACTAAGAAGAAAGAATGATGTCTTTGCAGAACAAACAAAAATTAAAAAAAAGAAGAAGAAAGAATGAAGATGTTGAAGTGGTATGGAAATTTTGGCTGGACCAGATTTCTTGACTGGATGAGTAGTGGTAAAATGATACCAGGGGTCTAAGTAAATCAGTTATCTTTGTGAAGAGAGAAGTGGAATGGGTTCCTATGAATAATATGAAAAGGAGTAAGAAAGGTAAAAAAATACTGAATACATTTAAAAGATTCAAAACATGACTTGAGAAGCAGGCAAGGTCACTAGAAGAGGAAAAGAGTGAGATCTCTTCATGAGAACAGTATTTTGAAAGAATTTCCACTAAAATTTATAAGTCAGACAGTATTTCTTCCATTCCATAAGCCATCCAGTCCAAGGTATTGCCTCTTAGAGGGACACTACAAATAACTATAGAGGACGCCACAGTTTCTTCTGTAAACCGAACCTCAGAGGATTTAAGAACTCTCCCGAACATTGTTGTCACTCTCCCTATCACCTCATGGGTGATACCTGGCTGCCACATGGCTTTTGATAGACATTCTTCTTTATGGTTTAGAAGACCTACCTTGTTCCTTGACTTGCAATTACTTCCACCATTTTTTTTTTTTTAACATTATTGAAATGTTCAAAATTCCCACCAGGCCATGAAGGATTCTATTTTTCAGCTAAACTCTCTTTTTTCCTAGGCAGGACACATAAAATTTAATTTCCTGACCTCTTCTCCAGATGTATTGCAGTCATTTTTCCACAACATTAGACTAGGTAATCTATTCTTAGGGGAACCTCGTCAAGCCTGACTGGTATTCTGCATTTTTCTTTCTTTTCTCTATTTTATATTTATTTTTTGCTCTTTCTCCCCCTTCATTTTTTGTGCTGTGGAAATATGGTAATAATAATAAAATATATAGGGAAAGATAGAATATATTTACCAATCCATGATGCTAAGATGAGGTGAGTAGGAGAAAGGTCATGTTTTCCATTCCTGAAAATAAAGTAAAATAATAAATTTGCATCTTGAGAAAAATCGATGAATTCAGCTAGTAAGATTCTATCTGTGGATTGTTTTGATACTGATTTAATATTGGAAGATGAATTTTAGTGTCAGTGAAAAGTGCTGGTACAGTGACAGCTGTGGAGACCAATATCTTCCATTAATGCAAAGAAGACACAGAAATACCATTGGGCTTTCTGCTATCGTGTCAGAATTAGTCATCACATTTGTTTTCAGGGGAGTGGAAGTATGCCACCTTGTTTCCTTGACAAGGTAAGCACAGCCTGAAGCTCAGAGTGGGCACACTCTTGATTGTCATGATAATGTTAGGCCTTTCCTGTTTTCTCTCTTTATCCTGTGGCCCATCAGAAAAAGAAACACAGTCAACATGTTCTCATTTTCTCTCTCCACACTGGACAGCTGTCAGATTGGAATAACTTCTACTCACAATCAATGTGTATCTGATGCAATAACTGAGCTGGGAATGCAATGAGAAAGCCCATTCCCATTGCCTAGAGGTCTAGGCTAGATCTGGCCAGAGGGTGGTAAGCAATGAGCTGGTACAGTTGGTTGGTACAGAGTCTAGCATGTAATGATGCAACAGGCAGCATTAAGTATTTATTAAGAACTTTCTGGGATTGTGCCATTGTGCCAAATGCAGTGTCCAGCAGAAAACCAGGGAGAAAATGTTTACAGTTTAGCTGGAGATTTACCTATAAAAAGATAACACAAAGCCATATATTCTTGACATCAAATGGGTGATATTGACAAATAAAAACTATAGGAGGTCAGAGGTGGGTGAGCCCAGCATGTACCCTTAGGTGGTTAGGAAAGGCCTCAGTGCCTTGAAGAATAAATAAGGATCAGACAGATGGGATACAGGAGAAAAGTCTGCCTGGATTAATGGAGTGGCACAAGTGACAGCAACAAAGCCCAGCAGGCACAAGGGAGATGATGATGTCATATGACCAGTCTGACTGGGCACCCTACAGTAGTTCTGCATTACCAACCTGCCCCCCATCATCCCCACTCCTTGCATTTCCACAATCAGTTAAGCTATATGTCAGCAAGGTTTATCATAAATCTTCCCTTACAACAAAAGTGATTTTTTAACTCCCAGTTCTCTGAACTTGAGATATTCTGTTGAATTTCAGGTAATTGTTTATTTCAGTCTAGAATATACTTCCGTAAGTCAAGTGTTTTACTGTTCTTTTGCCTTATTTTCCTAATATGTCTGAAAAGTTGAAAAAATATGTAAAGCTAAATATTCTGATTTACATATTTTTTGTATATGTACCACATGCATTTTATTTTACTTTTTATGGTTTTTTATTTTTAATTGAAAGATACTTGAACTGTAATACTATGTTAGTTTCAGGTGTACAACACAGTGATTTGACAATTATATACATTATGATGTGCTCACAGTAGTATAGTTATCATCTGTCATCACGAAAAGTTATTATAATATTATTGACTATATTCCCTATGCTGTGCTTTTCATTCTTGCGATTTATTTATTTTATAACTTGAAGTGTTTACCTCTTAATACCTTTCACATATTTCACTTATCCCCCACCTTCCTCCCCTTTGGCAACCCCTAATTTGTTCTCTATATTTATGAGTCTGTTTCTCTTGTTGTTGTTTATTCGTTTTTTTTGTTTTTTTCTTTTTTTAGATTCCACATACAAGTGAAATCTAATGGTATTTGCCTTTCTCTGTCTGATTTTAGATACTTTTTAAAGGTATTTAGTGGGGCATCTGGGTGGCTCAGTTGGGTTCGGCATTTCCTTCAGCTCAGGTCATGATCCCAGCGTTCTGGCATTGAGCTCTCTGTCAGGCTCCCTGCTCAGTGGGGGAATCTGCTTCTCATTCTACCCCCCACACCCCATGCTCTCAGGCTCTCTCTGCAGTCTGAAATAAGTAAAATCATTTAAAAAGCAAATACTTTAAAAAAGCATTTAAGTATTTCATTAAGTAAACTAAGTGACATCATTTAAAATAATGTTATTGCAGACAAAGCACAGTAAAATCTATGTAGACCAGTGTCAATGGACAAAAGGAATATTCTTAATGTTTCATCCCCAGTCTCTTTCTCTTTCTCTCTACTATTCTGCATTCTGAAACATGTGGTTCAAGGCTGCATTTTTTAGACATGGTGTTTTTGAGATAGAAAGTACTTATTTCAGTAGTGAGGGGTAAAAATAATTTCCCTTTGAAATAGGATGATTTTTATGATTTGTGCTGTAGTAAATGGGTATAGAGCCTGAATATAAAGCGAAAAACAGGAATAAGCAGTGTCTGACATGTTGTAGGCACTCAAGAAATATGTGTTGAATAGTTGAACGGGTGAAAGAAATTCGCCAATAGCCCAATTCCACTTGATTTTGCCGGCTCTCTGGGCCTACATAACTCCCGGGCTTTTCAAAATCAGTGTTACTTCAGTATTTTTTATAATTTCAGCCAGTACTTGGAGTTGTAACCCAATGCAATCTCAATGGAGAAACGGAGGCTGAAAGAAGAAATGGTTGGATTCCCTATCTTTACTGCTGTAGAAAGAACATGTCTAGGTTGTGCCAAAGTCTCATCTACTGGATAAACTAAACCAACCAAACAAAGAACAGAAACTGTCTGAATGATGTTCTGAGAGGGAACAAGAGAGACTTGCTGGAAAAAAAAGGGGCCACTGCTGGGACAAGACAGTTTATCGAGGTAAAGTGGAAAAGGAGAAACTGCCAGGAGAAACAACTGAGCTCTAAGTTTAGAGAAGTCCCCATAGCTGGAAGTATTTGGGACTTCAATTGGCCATGTATTCTGAAGAGCTCTCTGCTGGCTTTGATGAATGTATGGAATTGTCTCCTTGTCTACTCATTACCACTTAAAAAAAAAAAAAAAGAGAGAGAGAGAGAGAGATCTGACAATCCCAGCAATCCTCTTTAGCTTCTGTTGTTTTCCATTAGCAACGGGAGCGTATTCTTTTAGTGAAACACAAAAGCTGGTATCCCAGGCTACCGCTGAGCCTTGCAGCATGCAGGGCGATTCACTCATTCAGAGAGACGCTCCAGAAAGGTGGTTAGAGACTGTTTTAGCACTTTATTTGTCCCAATTATCTGCTCCTGCCTATTAGGGTGAATGGAACATCATGGCATTGTTTATCACAGGCTTTATATTCGCTAATAACACTGTTGTTTATTACCATAAACATGCTGTATGCAGTCAGTTCTGCTTCTGTTAATCTCCAGTGCTCCAAATTCTGTTTTTGTTTTTATTTTTTCCCCTTTTTCTTTTATCTTTTTTTTCTCTACCCAAAACAAATTAGATCCCACTGAACCAACCAAGGTTCCCACAGCTTGTGATTGTAAAGATGCCTTTTTCAATTGGACTTCAGGTTGATTGGTTTCAGGCTGAAAACCCTAAAGAAAATAGCAGGGTGATACTTACATGCAGGAATGACTTTCTAACCATATTTCAATGGCAAGTGCCTGCCTGGGCATTTCCTTCCAGGTGCTCACAGCCTCAATTGGACTAGTTCAGATAACCATCAGAGAAAAGACTGCAGCGAATTGTTGCCATTAGACCATTTAGTCTTCCCTAAAGTCCTCTTCTTCCATACACTGTTTTACACAAACATATCCAGGGACTCCACATGGCCTGAGGTCTGCTGAATGTGCTTTTAAAAAATGCCCCTCATTTGAGCCTGTAGGAAAGATAGTATCAGTGTAGTCTATTATTCCCGGGACCACACTGAATCCTAAGAAATGCTGGTGTTCTCTCTCTGCATATGTTTGCTGCATCCCCAAAGCCTTGTTTAATAAATCAGGTAGATGATCAACACCTGAAGGAATGATACTTTACACAGTAAACTGCTCTTTCTCTGCCCGCTCCCCTTGCCCAGAGTTTATAATCTGGGGTTACTTAAGATGTTCAGGTGGCAACTATGGCCATAGAGAAGATAGATCTTCCTCAAACCAGGTGCACAGATTGGGAAGTGAGGCTGAAAAGAACATGTTGTTGAAAAGGTTTGAGCTATAATTAGGGACACTTAAGTTCAACCTGATATTAAAACTCAGGTCAACCTGATCGGGAAATAGAGTTTCTTTTGGAAAGTAGGCACAGAAACAGATAGTGTTTAGAAAACACCAGGGAAGAGCATGTTAACAGTGGAAAAGATCTGTTCGTTAGACTCGGGCGGCATGACTTTTTCATTCTAGGATCTTCATTAAGTTAATTTGCTTTTTTAGTTTCCATTTCCTCATTGTATGATGGAGACTATGATCTTCTGATAACCTTGTTCAATAAATAAAAATATAAGTGTAAATACCTGAGTCATAGTAGGAGTCCTCAATAGATTCCATCTTATATACTTCACATTGAGGTATGGAAACTGAGGGGATGTTTCCCCTACACCAGTTATTTGTTTAACTAGCCAAAGACAGGTCCACCCAAGTGTATGTAAATGTAATCTGTTTTACCTGCTCAAGAAAGTGAAACAGCTAGAATACTTTTTTAAATATCAGGTGTATGAAGAAGAATAAGAAGGTGGTAATAGATAGAGAAAAAAAAAAAACACAATCCAAAAACAAGAAAACAAAGTCAAATCCCAAAATTTAAGAGACAAAACAAAGACGATTTTAAAAGTTGAGCATTCCAATTTTAAGTTAATGATGGAGTAGCACGGTCAGACAACCCTACCTTACAAACAACTATTATAAAATCTGAAAATAATATTTAATAGCAGTTTGAACACAGAAATTTGACGAGTACCTACTCTTGCAAGATTGACTGCAGAAAGTAAAGATTTGTGATTTTGTAGCATTTTGCCTGAGAGCATTCCTCAATCAATAGGCACCTTAAGTGGCATAAAGCTATTGCTTAAGAGGCTTGAGGTATCAGAAAGCAGAGCTTAAGGCCCACAGGGGAGCCAGTAAGTTAGGAGTAAAATCTTTCAATGTAGGTAGCTACCTACTGAAGAGATGGGCCCCAAAATAAGAATGTAAAAATTCATCCAAATCCTTGGCTGACCATTACACTGTACATGGAGAGGAGAAAAGAAGTTTCCAGGAATTCTTGGGCATAAAGCAGAAGGAGAAACGTGAAACAACCAAGGAGAATTTCAGAAGATAGAATTTCGGAGTTTGAATCTAGACAAGTGTCCTAACTTCTTGAAACAATTATTTAGACTTGAAGAAAGATTACAATACAAGATTAATATAAAATGATAGAAGCTTGTTCCTATAATCGAATAGTCAAAAAGAATAAAATGATGCTTACAATAAAGACAGTAGGGAAAAATAAAGGTTTTTAATAGCTGTGTTTGAAATGGGAAGCTTACTTTAACATTAAGAGAAAAGATCAGTATGGAAAACTAGTCACATTCTATATCCTTTTCAATTAAGGATAATTATTTTAAAACATGAAAAGATAAAACATATTTGCAAAAAAATCTTAAAACTAAAAATTTTCTGGAAAGAATAGAGAATTTATATTTGCCACAGATTAACTTAAATCTCTGTCATTACGTTTTGCACTTTAGGTTATTTAGAAAATTTGCAGATAAAATAATTAAAATCAATATTAGTCACCTATGAAGTTTTGGAGAATAGAAGAGAATTAGAGGAATGAAGGTGATCATGCGTCAACCTAATTTTCATAAAAGAACACAAAACCAGCATTAATAAGGTGATTTGTGTGTAGGGCAAAATATTACAAAACAATGGTGAATATCATAACTTCTTTATTTCTCTAAATCTTGACAAGTTTATCATTTCATAGTTGGTAATGTAGGTTTCATGTGCTATAGTGTTTCACATTATGCTATTATTGTGTGTGTCTTTGGCATATCAGGATAAGGGATACCAGGATTAAGAATGAGCTCCATAGAGGTGACTGGGTGGCTCAGAGGGTTAAGCCTCTGCCTTCAGCTCAGGTCATGATCCCAG
This sequence comes from Spilogale gracilis, assembly GCA_004023965.1. Classification (NCBI taxonomy): domain Eukaryota; kingdom Metazoa; phylum Chordata; class Mammalia; order Carnivora; family Mephitidae; genus Spilogale; species Spilogale gracilis. Next base: position 64,954 of record PITA01005153.1, on the reverse strand, counting down.
GAGTCCTGAGATCAAGTCCCACACTGGACTCTCTGCTCAGCAGGGAGCCTGCTTCCCCCTCTTTCTCTGCCTGCCTCTCTGCCTATTTGTGATCTCTCTCTCTTTCAAATAAATACATAAAATCTTTAAAAAAAAATGGACATGGAAAGTGGTACACATGCCTATTTACTCATATTGTTCTATGCAACATTATAATTAGGAAGGAGAAGATGTTGAATTTACAAACTAGAAGTTAGTGAGTTTGATGCTGATCTCAATTAACATTTATTACCATCATCATATTTGTCATTGTTATGTACACTTATTAGAATAAATAACTGAATTTGATATAACGTGACCAGTTCCAGATTTATTATTTTCCAAATGCCATGTTTACTTGATGAGTAGATTAGGGAAATGGTAGATGACTTACGTATGCACTTAAACAAGCTATTGATCAGCTCCAGGACCCACATGACACAATTTTAGACAAATATGAAGATATGAATTGAATTATTTTGAAACTGAATTATAACTGGCTCACTGCATGCTGATTTAAGTGGCAATTTCAGGGACACCTGCCTGGTTTAGTTGGAAGAGCATGTGACGTTTGATCTCAGGGTCTTAAGTTTGAGCCCCATGTTGGGTTTAGAGAATATTTAAATAAATTAAAAACTTAAAAAATAAAGGGGCAATTTCAACTTGGTAGAGAATCTTTCCTAATACGTTCTATGTTTGATCCTACACTTCTGTGTGTTTATATTAATGAACTGAAAAAGGCCAGTTCACAGACAGCTGAAAGCTGAAAACAGACAGAAGACACTGTGTGATAAAATCCAATCCAAATCTGGTGGGTATAATTTGATTAGGTATATTTAATAAAAATAAATTTAAGTATTTATGGTCTAATCCCCTGCCCTACACATCTTCAGCACTATCCTAAAACATAAAGTTTGGAAAAGGGCTTAATATTTTAATACTAGAAAGCCAAATATGAGGAGGAAATCACATATGGCAATTTAAAAAAATCATATAAATGATCAATTAACTCGTACCTTACTCTTTTTGCTATTGGTCAACTGGAACCAGACTACTATATATATATATATATATATATATATATATATATATATATATCTGTTTTAAGGACTTATTGGAAGAGGTTATTAAGAGGATGTGATCTCAGTTGACCTATAAACTGTACCTGGGCAACTGGAGGTTTCTAGGCACCCCTCACCCCGGTCCTTGGAATGTATGTCCTGCCCATTATTTCCACAACCAGAACTGTTTTCAAGGACACAGATTTGAGAAAGCAATGCATTATTGAGACCATCTGGATGATATACATGTGATTGAACCCAGGTAAGGCCTCCTTATAAACTTTTCAAGATTTTGGTGGGTGGTTGCCCAAGACATGCCTCATGTAAGTTCCTTTGCTTATTAAAACTGCCACTTACCAATCTGAAGTGGTCTGCCTCTTTTTTTGGTCTCTTTTTCCCTCTACATACAAGGGGCCACTTTCAGATTTCATCTGGGAAGCTCTCAACTTTGCAACCAACAGTGCTACATTCTGGGCAAGTATTTATAAATATTGAGAACATGGGGGAGTCTTAGCACTATATCCTATTGTAACCCATTAAAGGAAACAGGGGCGCTAAGGCTGAAGAATCAGAGTCCTACAAGTACACAATGGTGATCTGAAATTATTGAAAAACTCTAATGTAGATGAAATGTAACTTTTATACACATATCTAGGATGAATGAATCAGCCACAGAAGAATACGATTCTAGCTCAATAAAAAGAAAAATATTCAATGATAATGTCTAAAATGAAATCAGCTTCTTTAAAAGAGAATAATATTTTTTAATCTCTTTAGGTTTTTATGCAATCTGAATGCAGTTTGTCAAAGATGTTGAGGGGGAATTTATATTACTTGGGAATATAATGTACAGCATGGTGACTTTAGTTAATAATACAGTATTGCATATATGAAAGTGGTTAGGACAGTGGGTCTTAAAAGTTCTCAACACAGGAAAAAAAAATGTAACTGTGTGGTGACAGATGTTACCTAGACTTATTGTGATCATTCTGCAATAGATACAAATACCAATCATTAAGTTGTACACCTGAAACTAAACTAATGTCACTTTTAGATATATATTTTTTTATTTTTTAAAAAAGAAGATTTTCCTCAGAGACCTACTATTCCAGATCACAGATTATCCATGATAAAACAAGAAATTTCCTGGTAGAAGACTATTGTTAAAACTTCTAGATAACAAACCAAATTTCATTCTTCTGGTTTATGTGCTTTTTTCATATTCTTAAGACTTATTTGCTTGATTGATGCTTTCTGGATTACTCAAGAAATACAAGAATATAATTTTATTGTAAAAGTTAAAAAAAAGGAACTTAAATATGCAACATGGGGGCACGTGGGTGGTTCAGCTGGTTAAGAGACTGCCTTTGGCTCCGGTCATGATTCCGAAGACCGGGGATCGAGCACCACATCAGGCTCCCTGCTAGGCAGGAAGCCTGCTTCTCCCTCTCTCACTCCACCTGCTTGTGTTCCCTCTCTAGCTGTGTTTCTCTCTGTCAAATAAATAAATAAATAAATAAATAAATAAATAAATAAATAAATAAAATCTTAAAAAAAATCCAATATGGCAGAGATGGGAGGGTAAGGACAAAACATGATGTAGATAATTTATAAAATATCTCCCAATCTTGTGATCTCCTATGAGAAGTTTTACATTTTTTTCCCCTTGAGGAACTCAATTAGCAATTTGAGAAACGATGTTGAGGTTTAGGATTATTGTTTCATAACTGGTATAAGGGAAATCCAAAGACTGAGCAATAACAAATGATAGACTATAATAATGTATGAACAAAAATTGGATTTGATGACTCTGAGCAACCAATTGCTAAGTTAAGGGATATGATTGTGACTTGGACTCTATAAAGAAAACTTTTGAACTATCGAAACAGTTCATCTGATTGGCCTTTGAAATATAAACTGTTTTTTTCCCCTTTGAAGTTGAACACACTGGGAAGTAAATCATGACTCTTGAACTGCTCTATAATTCTCCAAGGAGTCCTCCTAGGTTGACGGGATTTTCTGTATACCTGGTTAGTGATAAGGATGACTCTATTTCTTATAAAATGAACCTGAAGAACTTTATCAGTGATCTAGGGATGATGTAACTTCTGAATGTAAAATTCCAAAACTGAAGAACATAAACTGGGACAATCTAGTCTGGAGCAAACCTGGGGTAGTGTAGTAATCATGAAAAGTTGATTTTTGCCTTTCACCAATAACAAACAAGTTTGAGGTATCTTGAAATACTATGTGACTTCCATAAGGACCGTGGACTAGACTAATCATTAAGAGTCTTCCAGCTCTAATACTTTACTGATTTGCATAAACTTATTTGCTACTAGTATCTGAGACAAAGATCACAGACTGATAGGCTATGAAATAGATCTGCTTTACAGATGTGCTTTGTTTGTTGCCTCCCATTCGACTTTCAAACAATCTGAATTGGATGGTACCATTAACAAGTTAGGACTATCCTATCACCTTTTTGCTGTAATATAACTCATCAAAGAAGTGACTATCTTATTATACTCATTGATCATGTTATATTCAATTGCAGGGGATTACTCAGGGCATCTATACCGGGAAATGGGAATCTAGAAGCTATTTTAGAATTCTTCCTAGTGTAGAAATCCTTAATTTTAAGGATTTGAAGACATTTTAAGGTTGAAATCCCAGTTCCTTTTCTGAATACCAATTAAATCATCTGCAAAATGAAGATATAATACCAAGTCTTACAGGTTGGGAAGCGAGAACAAGAGAGAACTCAATATAGAAATAGGCTTGTTAAAATTCTTTTTTTTAAAAGATTTTTTTATTTATTTGACAGAGAGAAACACAGTGAGAGAGGGAACACAAGCAAGGGGAGTGAGAGAGGGAGAAGCAGGCTTCCCGCCAAGCAGGGAGCCAGATGTGGGGCTCAAACCCGGTCTCCAGGATCATGACCTGAGCTGAAGGCAGTCGCTTAACCAACTGAGCCACCCAGGCGCCCCAGGCTTGTTAAAATTCTTGCTAAAACTGCATGTTTGGTTTGGATTATTACAGATTGACCATCAGGGTTTTTCACTCTGAAATTATAAAAGACAATCTAATATTAAACTTTTACTAAGACGGAAGCCATGAATTTAAGTTCCTGTTCTGATTGCTACTTACTAGCTTGCTATTGATACTGGGTCTTACTTGCAGAAGAAGCCTCACAAGTTTGCTACAGAATAAATCAGATAATTGATGGGGCACTTTTAGCATGCTATGGTTATCACTGGTTTTGGAACATTCATATGGAATGGGTGCATTGCCGCTTGTGGCTTACTAACTTAGGCTTCCCCAGTGGGTTGTTAAGAAACTTGGATGTTTCTATCTCCCTTAGGCCAGAAATCCTGATGTTGCAAACATACTGATTTGAAGACTGGAGATCTAACTTTTCTTTCTGTATTTATGATTCACTGTAAAGACAGTTCTGAGCACATGTTTAGGTCATTAATATAATGAGAATCTTAGAATTTAAAAGCACATTCAAACTAATGAAGTCTACCCATTGGATAATGGTGAACATCAAAACAGAAACTAATGAAGCTGAGATTGAAAGGCACATTCTTCTCAATTTCTCTCTAGCATGAACTGTTTGGATTCCACCCTTAGCTTTCAGGTAGAGACGGTTGTCCATAGCAAGGAACAATGACCTGATGAGCCTAAACAGAATTCCTTCAACCCATTCTCCTTTAGGCATCTTTATTAAGCCTATCTGAATTTAGGAGACACTTGGAATCCTGTTGTGACTAGTCCGTTCAAGACCAGAGGCATTACAGACAGAGGAAGATTTGATGACTATTACGTGATTATCTTTTATGTGTTGTAGTTACTTGAGACCATGGGCTGTTCATTTATATGCTCCTTCATAGAAGTTAGTTTTTTGTTTTCTGCAGTGAAGGATACACATATACCTTTCAAGAGAGTTATATATTCTTGAATTTCTTGGATCCCTACAACAACTCTTTGTATAGTCAAAATAGGTATCACTCCCACTTTACAGAGAAGGAATATAAGGGAGACTGACTTGTTCAAAACTAATAGAACAAATAAGCAGCAAAAGTAGAATGGGAACTAAGGTTTCCCCGATTGGTTCTGTGCAATTTCTGCCTATTCTACTTTTGGATGTAGGTTCTGCTTGAAACTACGACTTTGTAATTGTCTATGTAGACCAAACTGACAAAGCAACTTCTCAAAGTTTTTTCAACTTGCGTTCTCCCTACCTAGTTGAGCCTTTATTTCTATATTAGAAAACTCATTTTCCTGAAGTACTTATATGAATTCCTTAATTCAGCACAATTATCAATTAATTTACTAAAAAGGTAGTTTGTATGATCCTTTCCCTTAAATGCAATTACATTTAAATGTGGATTGCATGCAATACTGAAAGGAAAATCACCCAGATAACACTGATTATTCATTGAGTTACCATGAAATATGGAGTGGATTCTACAATTACTAATGTAATTCCATTTGTCTACATGGTAATTCTCAACAATGCTGAGTTCTACTGGCCATTTGTTGGTTGATATTGTTATATAGCACCAACAGATGTTAAATTAGTTTATAAAAACACCTAGGAACAACTGTAGCAGCAGATTGCTTATAAGTAATAGGCAAGATTATAAAATTCAGATAACATGAAATCCAATACGTTTATATTGAGACAAAGAAAAAGTACATATAAATATTAGAGACAAGATGTTGGATGGACCAAATTAAGATAAAACCAAAACAAATAGGTTCAATATAAGTTAATAACATTAATGATAAAGATAGTTCAGTAGGTACCTTTTTACCAGGGAACATTCACACATCTCTCATCCATCTTTGAGATGTTTGCTGTTATACATTCTTTTTAAATTCATGCTAGTGTTTTCTACATATAAATGTATATGTCTTATATAGAAAATTACTAATTCATAGAGAATGATGAATAATGTTTACCTGAAAATTAGGGGGTGGTAAAAAAGTTTCATATATTCTCAAACTTTATGAATAAACTCATGATTATAGTCACTGAAATTGGGAAATTTCAATTGTATTCTAATGGAAATGTTAGTGCCACCTTCACATAAGCAACACTTCAATATAATGAGGCTGGATTTGATTCCAGTTTTATTTCTCTCCAGAGGTTGTATTATACAATAAGAACAACAACAATAACATAACAAATCCTTAAATCCAAAATAAAACATCAAAAATAAAACCTTCTACCCTCCAGAAGTTGTTGTAGTCCACATTTGGCTCAAATAAGATCAAAATTTTCAACCATAGTTACAGATGATTTGAGATAAAGATTGGTGTGAGGGAGGACATGTTGGGAGACAGTATTTATGGTATTTCACTGTAAAAATATGCCAGAATCTTGATGAAAAATATGTATTCTTGCCAAAAACTGTTAACTAACAAGAATTTTTGATATCTGGATTTGTAGGGGAGAAGAGAGAGTTCCTTTTGTTAAGAAATTTGAAAAATATGTACAGAGTAGATTTTAAGCAGCATTTTAATTCTATTCGGTAAAATCATTTATTACTCCTGCAAAAGAGCCAGCCCTGTTGATTCTCAATGCTTTTTAATGCATTGTGACTAGCATTACAATGACTGACGCAACACAGTGAGTGGAGGAAAAAGTTCTCTCTCCCTCTCCCTCTCTCTCCCCATTCAATATGCTGGAAGAAAATGTCACAGACTCCATTGAAGGTAATAGGTTTAGATCACCATTACACTTTCTATTCAATGAACTGAGGCTGTTTGGGCCATTTCTGTTGGAAAATTCACCTGTTTGAAAGATTCATTTTATTCAATGCAGTAGAACAAAACAGCAGAGCGGTGAGCCTGCTATACCTCCGGCCTGGGCTGTTACTTCTTTCTGTTGTGGATGCATTCCAGTTCAGGCTGTGCAGGCAGATCTAATTGAAATATGTGGAAACTTCAGAAGCAGAGCCATTGAAAAAACACAGTAGACAAAGCAGGCGTAAATTTTTGTTACCTTCTCCCTACTTTCCAGCACTCCTTCCTCCCTGTTCTATCCCTGTTCTATCTATGCCTTCATCTGCCCCCTCCCAGGCTTCTTGGAACCTGTCATAATGTATCATAATCCTCCATGATAGGCTGTTCTTTATAAGAAGCCCTGGCCTGGGGTCATCTCTTTCTTTCTACTATCCTTATCCTGGGACCAATCCCATGATCTATGTCTCTGCTAGGTGATTAAAATGATATCACACCTAGTCTCAGATGTTCATGCCAATACTGGGGAAATGGGGTACTCTTTCCAGATATTCTAGCACATTACAAGAGTCTCTTCTTATTCTTAACAAGAACCTTCACCAAAAGTGTAGCAGAAGGAAACAGTTTATTCCATTTTTCTGTAAGCCTGATTCAAAGGTGTTTGGCAATAGAATTGTGGCTCATTCTCTCACCAAATAAGTGATATACATAAGTGATATACTGGGTGTGTGTGTGGGGGGGTCTTCAGTCAATGCATAAAGCCCCTCCGTTTCTCTACTTCCACTTGTTTTAATCCAGTATGTTTTCAATTTTTGTGTAAAGTTATATGTAAATGCAGCTTCATATCCTCTCTCCAAACAGATAGCTGTCCCTAAGTATGATATAAAATATTACTGCAACCAACACTGGGTATATTCAGATGTTTCCGTTCCTGAACCTGAAATTGCACAATTTTCTGAGTTGGTTATAGTAGTTTTTCTTCTTTCCTCCCCTCTCCTCCCCTCCCTTCTCTTCTGTTTTCTTTTCTTTTTTTTTTTAAGGCAATTTGCCTGGTAGTTAACACCCAAGTTCAGTCAGCAAGTAAGCTTTGAATCTCAGGTTGGTGACTTAGAAATATGACCATTTTTCTATTAATATTACTGTTAATGTAATTTTTATGCAACTTACTGTTACGGCTTAGTTGTTTTTATCTACCAAATCTCTGGATACTTTATAGTATTTAGGGATAAAATGCTTACTTAGAGTTGTTGTAGAGCTGGAAAATAAAATGATGTGTATCAAGCACTTAAAGTCTTAGGAAATATCTCATCTTGTAAAATAACTATTTTTAAAAATTATTTTACTACTTTTATAAGCGAAATGATCAAAATGATCCAGCCCCCAAGACGTTTATATGAATGCACTTGTCAGAGTTCTTTCAATGGATAAAGAGCGATAACCTCCTAATCTGGAGGTCAGGATACTCACATTAAAGAGTATGAAGGGTGAGGCACCTGAGTGGCCCAGTCAGTTGGGCATACAGTTTTCCGTTGTGGCTTGGGTCATCATATTGGGGTCCTGGGATTGAGCTCCATGTCTGGCCCCATGCTCAGCAGGGAGTCTGCTTGAGGATCCTCTCTCTCCCTCTCCTTTTGCCCCTCCCCCACTTGCATTCTCTCTCTCTCTCTCTCTCTTTTTCTCTCTCTAAAATAAATAAGTACATCTTCGTAAAAATAAATGAAGTGTACAAATGGAGTGGTGGGGGCAAGTGAGGGAAATGGAGACAGATCAACAGGGCCTCATTTCCTCCCGAGACAGACATTGATAGAACATGTGAGAAACACATTCTGACCAATCCAATGGTACATAAAACTCAGTTATTGAAAAACACTTTGGCATTATCACCCTATCAGTGATGTTTTTGCTGGGTAAGAGACTATTAAGAGTTTGGATTCCAAAGCTCTGGACATCCTTAGGCCCTCAAATCATTTAGCCAAGTGAAGAGAATTCTCATGCTAATGAGGGCAAAAAAATTGGATTCCCCAGTTTACAGAGTATACCAAACTGAACAAAACTGTCAGCATAACATTTAAATTACTTTTTTGATAAGCTTGGCTATTTACAAATCATCAGACAATTACATCTTCCAAAAACTATTTAGCATCAATTCACTCTGCCTTTTCAACAGTGCACTTGACTAATTCCAAATAAATTGGAAAAAATTACCTTGCAGATTGCAAGAAACTGACCAAAAACAATCACTGGGGTTTTAAATTACATATTGTTGAGCAGAAGATTTTTCCTTTGCTTTATCACCCATATTTCAGACATTAACCCTTTAGAACAGAGAGAAAGACAGACAATAAACACATGACCTAAGACCAAGCTCTGTTTTAAGAATTACTGTTATACAGTTTTCAGGATCATTTAAACATTATATTCAATGGCACAGTATGAGGTTGTTCCCTAACATACCTTGGCATTGAAATTCCTGATTATTAATTACAATCTCTTTAGTAGAAGAGAAATTAGAATCCACAAAATCATGCCAATATTTAGGAGATACAAATCTAGGCCTTAAGATCCCAGCATTTTTTAACCAAGCAGTGAAATCATTCAAGTCGACTTCTCTCCACAGACACTCTTAGAAGTGCTCAGTATTCCACTCCTTAAAACACCTAGTGAGCTCTCTCCTAAAACCTGTTGTGGGGAAAAGATCTATGAGGGAGGAATTTCCTCCTGAGAGCTCCCTGTTTGAACAACTCCACTGATGGAAGTGTTGAGGTCAGAAAGCAGTACTGACTTCTGGGAATCATGCACAATAAATGCCCTCTCAGTGTATCCAGATCTCGGGTGTGTATATATGGTTTGGGTATGAAATATTTTGTAGTCAAATACTGGATACTTTTCTTATTCAAACCATGTCTTAGTCACCTCCACAATGAGTTGGCATTTATTCAGAGAAGGTGTTTTTATTATGTTAACTTCAGCAACCCTTAATGAGAAAAATAAGCCTATTCACTTAAGAGTAAACACAAATATCAGCTGTAAATAAGTCTATGATTTCTTTTTTCTCTGGGCACCTTTCCTGGCATTCTCCATTTGCTTTTGGAAGGGAAGGCCTTGTCCCCATGTAGACTGAATTGGTTGCACCAACAAGTAATAATATACAAATTCCCCTGATTCAAGTGCATACCTTCCACATAGTTTTGTCCTTGAGCATGTATGTCCTTGTGTGTTGGGCTAATCTAGTGGGTGTTGGTGCAAACCACTAAGGTGATGAATTCTTTTTGATCAATGAGATGGGGATGTCAAATTTCGTGAAAGATATAATGTCCATCAAAGATGTTTTAAAATCCAGTCAAAGAAAGATAGGGAATGGAAAGCAGAGATAGAACTGTGAGAGAGACAGAAAAAAAAAAAAAAGCCACCTCCCACATCAACTTCTCTGGGTACCATTCTGCTCCCAAAGAAAAGAGGGGCTTCTGAAGGGTAGGCAGAATGATACATAATACCTTCACCCTGTAAATCAGGGTCTTGTGGGGACTTGAGAAAGGTGAAAAGATTGCCGATGCTTCAGCTCATCTCTTCTATCAGGGGATGACATTACAGGACAGTGATTAAGTAAAGAGGTATTAACAGTCCAGTGGTCAAAAAATCCTCCACTGAGGACAGTTTTGGGCAAATGTAATTAATTTGATTTACAACAGCTACTGGTCCTAGAATACACTTGAGCCTCCTGTCTCTCTGTAATTGTTAAAAAGAAAGAGAGAGTGAAGAAGTGCACAAAGACATGCTTTAACCCTTTGTTATTTATAGTGCAGTTGTCATTCTTATCTTAGTGGTTATTTTATCCACTGTATGGTCCTAGGTTTAATTTCATTCAAAAGTCAAATGGTATCTTAGCTGAAGTGCTTACAACTGATCATTAATTTAGCTTAGGGGCATGAATACTAAAGAAAAAAGATACCAATTAAATTTCAATTGGCTATTTTTTTAAAGCTGCAAATAGCAGAATCCCCATTTCAATTTAATTAACTGAAAGAGAGAGTTAAGAAACAAAAACTGTACTTTCATACTTGGTACTTACATTTCTAGAGTTTTCCAAATAATTTCTTTTTTAGATAAACAGGAATTGAACATCAAAAACCAATAAGGAAGGGTGCTGGGTGGTACAGTCAGTTAGGGGTCTGCTCTTGGTTTTGGCTCAGGTCATGATCGCAGGGTCATGAGATCGAGCCCTGCATCAGGCTCCTACACTTAGTGTGGAGTCCGCTTTAGACACTCTCTCCCTGTCCCTCTGCCCCTCCATCACTCTCTCTCTCTCACTCTTTCTCTCAAATAAATAAATAAATCTTAAAAAAAATAATAAAACAAACAGTACTGGCTACACGAGGCCATTACCATTGCCATAATTATGAATTTGTAATATATTTTGCCACAGAATCAAACAATAAGCTCAGTGATGGTAGAACATATTCTGTCTTCTTTCTTGTTCAGTTTAAAGCCACCTAGAAAGACAGAGGTCTGTGCTTAACACACAGCCTGAAAATTTGTCAAATCATCCCAGAGAGAAACTAAAAAATGTCATTTTTCAGTGCACAAAAGAGTCCTTGTGGAGGACAGAATATTCCTCTATTGATAGAAAGTGAAGTACAAGAAAAGGAAAGAAAAAATAAAGAAAATTATTTTCCTTTAAGCCATAAAGCTTATTTTCTTCCTTTCTTCTCACATTTGTGTTCCTGCCAGGTCAAAGTTAGCTTTATGTTGAGTCGGAGAGCTCACAACTGAGCACTGTGATAGGAGTGTTACAGGGCTCGTCCTTGACCTAAAACCATACTGCAATTTCTGCCATTACTTTGCTCTTTTCAGAAACTCTAAACGTGAAAGCCTTACCAGATATGTGAAGTTATTGTGACTTATGCCAATTTGGCTACTTATTTATGTACAGTAAAGTAAGGACCTGAGGAAGCAGTAATTTTTGTTGTTCAAGAGTTTAGATGGAAAAATCTCTGGAAGGTGGGTGCTGTTTTTAGGGTACTGGATGGGAGTGTGAGGTGTACGTATTTGGATTTAGAGATGAGGAAAGCAGCAAGAGTAGAATTCAAAAATTCTATCTATTATCTATCTATCTATCTACTATCTATCTATCTATCTATCTATCTATCATCTATCTATCATCTATCTATCTATCATCATGTATCTACCTATGTCTCTAAAAAAAGAGAGAAAAGAAAATTTGTCTGCAGTTCTAGGCACTGAGCACATAGAAAATATATGCTGGATGAACTGAAATATTTAGAGATTGAAAATTAAAAAAAAAATGCAGTCCCACTTGCAGCAATCTTATACCTTGTTTCACATTTGTAAGAATTTCAGTTTACAGACAGAACTCAGTTTCTAAGCACTGCTATGAGAAGTTTTCTTTTCAGTGCCCACAGCCTTCTTCCTTGAAGACCATCCAGATAGGTTGTATTAGAAGACAGGGATCCTGCCCCATTTCTGCCATGAGGCTGTGACTGAGTGGCTGCCTGAGCTCTCAAAGCCTTACTTATCCAAACAATTCTACAAGTATTTACTGAGCCCCTTTAGCACTAAGTTCCACTCTAGACACTGGGACTATATCAGGAAACAAAGCAAAGTCCCTGCCAGACTAGACAGAGAGTCTGTCTCTCTGTCCACAAATGGATCAACATGGGAAAATGTCAACAGGGGAAGGTTTGGAAGAAAAGAAAAGCTAGGCCAAGGGACAGGCAGCTAGGGTGGGGTATGCAATTTCCTTTAGGGAGGTTAACAAAGGGTTTCCTAAAAAGGTTTGGTCTAAGAAGAGAACTGAAGGACTTGAAGAATTCAGTGTGGATTCTGGAAGCACTGAGGCCTGTAGTGGGAACAAGCTTGATATTTCTCTGGGTATATGGAGGAGGCCACTGTATCCAGAGCATGGGGAGAAAGGTGGAGAGTGGTAGGAGATGAAGGTCAAGAATAGGGGCTCAGGAAGGATGTGGAGGAGGAATACTGGATTCCACCCAATGGGCTTGGTAGTCACAGTAAAAACTTTGCTTCACTGTGCATGAGAAGAGAAACTATTGTAGAATTTTGAACAGAAGATGAACTTGATTGTATTTACATCTGATGCGAATGTGAATGGTGAATGATATTTATATCTATATCCTGGAATGTTATGAAAATGAAATGAGATAATGCCCGAAAAGCCAGCACATAAAAATTTCCAGCAGGTTTGTTCAGTGCCTGCTAAGTCTAAATATACAAATTGTAAAACCTCTTCCAAGTGTTCAGCTGCTTTGTTAGTGTTCTTTCCCATGTGGGCTTTATCTTCCAACTAACCTACAAACACCTTGGAAACAGGGCCTGTTTTGTTCCTTTCTTTCTGTTGGAGAACCTGGATTTGCACACAGTGGCTGACTTCAGATTTTTGGGAACTGACTGGTCAGTATAGGTACTGATAAAAATGTCTAAGTGTTAGGCATCAGCCCCCAGTGCAATCAAGTCTTATTATCTATGGGAAGGAATACATGAGCAAGGCTGGCAACAGTATCCTTGTGAAGAACTGGAGCAGTCCATCCCCTGGTAATTATTCAAGGACCTCCCAAAGGTCTTTGTTTTCCAAATTATCCTCAAAGTACCTAGCAAGAGACCATATATCATTTTAAACAATATGGTTTAAGATTGTTTAATGAGACTGAGAATGAAAAGAAATGATCCCATAGTTCATATTTACATTTTTTTCAAATTTAGTGAAAATGTTCCTCCTCTCGCCTCATCTCAGCACCACGGTCTTTCATTTGAAGTTATTCTTTCTGAATTCGGTCAAAATCTGTGTTGAGTCTCCATAGTACGCTCAGAAGGGTTGAGAGGCTGAAGCTAACATAGAGGTTGTAGCAGGCAGAACACTGAATCCCACTCATAGGATGCAGGTTCCAACCTGACCTTTACTATGTTGGGTGATAGGACCCAGGCTGGGCATTACTGCCTCATGCTTTCACTACAAAAGCTGGTACAGAAATATGCCGCATAAAAATCACAGACATGTAGTGATGACTGAGGGTGAAACTATGTATAAAATTATTTCTGAAATTGACCCAAGGAGTCAGGGTGTCCCATCCTCCAAATAAAGCATACACAGGAACATACAATTAAACACACAAAAGTGTAGGTTGTAAATACTATAGTAAATTTTTTCAAAGAGTGAATAATATACACTGTAGTAATCTGAAACAGCTATTCGAAGCAGGTAAGCTTTAAAATGAACAGAAGAGCCACAATTTCCCAATTTTACTCCGTAATTCAATATCAGGATTTTGGCAAAGTCATTCTTTAGCTTCATCTAATTTGTTCACTTTGTATTTTTTCTCAGTCTTTACCCTTTAAGAATTCCAGGTAAAGATTATAAAATCTATATTTTAAATTAATTTAACCAAGAAGGTCTTCTTTGTTACTTTATTTATTTCTTATATATATATTTTTTCAGACATTGAATTTTCTTTATTTTCTTCTCTGGAGTCAGAGTTTCCTGGCCCTGCAAATTCAAGGAGGTGTCACACTCGTGTAGCACAGCTGCAAGGAGTCTTAGTTACTATAAGCCCTGTCTACCTCTGGCAGCCATTTTGCACTTCATGCTTCCCTCATTAATGTGCTAGAAATGTAGCTGATTGCCTCTGTGGCCCCTTAATTAAAGACAATTAAAAGTTGCTGGGTTACCATGGGGATGACTGATTACCCAGCAGAGTTCACATTTGAGAAGATGAACCCTCAATAGTCCTCTTGCATGAGAAACAAGGACTTAGCCCTCAGGCCCCGTTATTTCATTCCCAAGGACTAGGAAGTTACCTAAGCTTTTATTAAGATTGGAATTCCAGGTCCCTTTTCAAATGGAGTCACACTCCAAAACAATTCCTCAAGTATCTCTTTAGCCCTTCTTTGAAATCTCTTCTTGAATCTGCCATGGTAGAATGGTAGAGATAGAAAGGGACTTAGAAAGCTAGTTGAACTAGTTAAGCAAGTCAACCAACTCTGTATCTTCTCAGTCTGCACAGTATCTGCGAAGGGAGAGAAAGGGAGAGAATCTTCCAGTGTTCTAGCTGTCCTCTCCCTTGTCCTCAGCCCAGGCTGTATTAGCTTGCATGCAGAATAATGTATACTGTCCCTGACTATTTGCCACAGTCCTCAGTAGACAAAGGCAGGCACAAACGATTTCCTGATTGCTATTTTTCCCCCTGGTCCCCTTTCCGCCTGGTCCACTCCCTATCTTTGATAATTGACCACAGTTAGGAGAAGATGGAGAAACAGAAAATTTAATTCTTCCATTCAGTCTTTTTAGAAGTATAATGAACTTGATTCTTCCTCCTAGCTCCTATATTATTTCTCCTTATTTTGCTTTAGTGAACTATTTTTTGTGGAGGAGAATCTTCCTTAAAGTGTCACCGTTACCCCATGAATCAGTAATATCTGTGCCTCAACTCCCTAGCTGGCCTGCTCTCTCAGGGATTTGTGACAGGAGGAGTTTTCTGCACCCCCTTCTTCAGCTGGATCTGTACACTGATCGGCTGTTTTACTCCCATAGTCCTCATCCAATCCTAGAATACAGAATCCCCTGGAGGGGAAATCATACATGCCCAGACAACTCCCAAAAGGTTTTGCCTTTATTAAGTTACTCAAAAGATATTTAAGTATTTTAGAGTTAAAGGTGAATAGAGGTCTTACGGGCCCTTCTTATGTCTATGTATGAAAATTCACACTTTTTCCTCATTTATTTGACAGGGCCGCCAAGACTTTGGTCCATACAATTTTCAGTGGATACTATTTTTAAGAGTTCTAGGTAGGTTCTTATTATGATCGTGGCTGCCTGAAGCATTAATTAAAAAAGTGTTGCCTCTGTTGTATTTATCTTGTGCTCCTGCAGCTCTGGTCCCCATGTTAAGAACAGAAATACATCTTTCTAGAGGCTCCTGGGCCTGCACTGGGGGCAGGAGAAGATGGGTGCAGTTAGAGAAAGATCTCATTATCTAAATGGACTACATGTAATATTTCATTTGATAAATCGAGCCACAGAATAAACCTTACCCTCCACAGTGGTCAGCACTATTTTTTTTCTTTTTTATTCTCTCTCACTCCTTTTTTTTTTTATTAGAATTTTAGAATTTCTACTTACTGCCAGTCATTCTTACCACTTAAAATGCCTGGTTTAAAGGGGTGAGAACATTAACCCATAAATGCATTCAACCCAATAAGCGAAAGTTGTATTTGATTTATTCCCTACATTTCTTCTCCTTCCTCCTACTGCTGTGTAAGGTACTCACAAAAATACATTGAATTTGGATTCTAAAAAAATTGATTATTATTACAGTGATATTCTCAAATGCAACCTGCACATAACACCCCAGCAGCCCTTGATTGATTTGCTACCTTAAAAATAAAATAATCGTAATAATTTTTAAAACCAATAAGCAGAAACTAATTTTAAGAGCCTGCTCTGTGCATGTTAGATCCAGGGCATGGCACTTAGTATTTTCCACAGATAATGGAAGCATAATAGGTGTGAAAGGCTGACAATTTGGACTTTGTAGGTGGTGAGGAAAAGGTCACTCGTGAGGCCACCTGTCCTTTGTTCCCATGCAGCACAGCGATGTTTCAAGTAGTCCCGGGGTAAGGTTCCCTCGCACTGTGCTCTCAGCAGGACGCTAGCCTGACCTGTAGAGACCACCTTGGAGAGCATGTGTAGTTCACTTTGCAGGACCGGCTCTGTCCTTGATCTCCGTGCTGTGACTGACATCAAGGTGACCAATTAGTGGGCACCGCGACGGTGTTTTCTGTGATGTTGTAAGGGCACTGAGGTCACGGCGATTCAGGCCTTGCTAAATCCCAGGAGGCTGCACAAAGCCATGTCTCTGAAGTCTGACTTCAACACAGCATCCCACAAATGAAGGTACGGCTCCTTTTTTGAACTTGACCAGGAACCTGCTTGCTGAGTAGGAGAGTGAAATGCAGCTGCTACAGCAATTTTGAATAGTAAAGACATTTGCTGATTGCCAAAACTGAGCTTTACCCTGTGACAAGGTAAACCGGGTCATTCTCAAGGGGAGATGAAGGCAAGACGACTAGGAAAGAAAAGACAGCTTTCATAGTTTTAAGGCCTAGAGGACTGCGAGTGAGTAAGTACACAGAAACGTTTTCTTTCACCTTCCTTCTCCACTAAACAATTTGCCAATATTTATTTTACATCAGGGTGGCAGTCATGGAATCTTATTTTTTGTCTGACAACCTTGTGAGCTGAAGAGGTGAATCAGCTTTAAGTATCTGATGAAGGAAATTAAGACGTCTAGAAGGCCCCCACCCCACCCCCTGGCCATCTTGTCTTTTCCTTTGTATTTTTTGCTCCAGTTGTTGGCAATGGGACAGAGCCAGTCCAGTAAGCCCAGGGTGAGGAGCTGGATGATTCCCTGACTGGAAGGCCAAAGTATCAGCACGCAGGCAGCCCTGGGAGTACCAGGCAGGAGGCCGGGGGCAGCTCTGATGATCAGAGTCTGGCACACGGAAGATCAGAGACGATCATCATACGCAAGTCAAGGAGCAGCCCAAAGGTGAATTTTTAACCTATGGACAGACTAGTTCTATGATCTGTTTTATTCTACTGAGATAGAATGGCTCCAGCAGGATTGACAGATTTAGCAAATAATACTATAGGCCATCAATTACATTTGAATGTTGGATAATCAACAACAAAAAATTTAGTACGTCTGTCCCAAATACTGCATTAGATATACTGATACTAACATTATATATTCATATATATGAATACATGTGAATATTCATCCTTTACCTGAATTCAAATTTAGCCTGGTGTTTGGCATTTTACCTGGCAGCCATAGGTCTGTACTGGGATGGAGACAGAAAAGGAGCTGCAAGAGTTCTGACACCGACTGGTAAAAGTTGTCAGTCAGTGCTGGAGGGCAGGAGGAACCAAGGATCTGAGATTTCCAACCCTGCTTTATAGTACATGGCATCTTATCATTCTCTGTTTTGTTCTCAGCAAAAAGCATATAGAAATGTGCTGGGCTAGTACTGACATGGAGATCACTCTAGACTTAGTGCTGGTCAAAGGCAGTCCACAGCACCTACTACCTCCTGTTTGCTTCCTCCTTCCTGTCACGTCCACAGCCCTTCAAGTTCCTTTTGGCTCCCACTTTCCCAATCATGTTTCAGGCATTCCTCTCCCACCACCACCACACACACAAAAACACGCACTTGTAACTTGTTCAGTGTCCCGATCTTCTCAATTTCCTATAAAGTGGCTGAAGCAAATTCCGTAGACCAAGTCCAGCTAAGTCTTAATGCATGGTGATAGTTTAAATTGCCAGCACACACAATTAATGCCCTTGAGGGGTTTATCTTGAAGTAATGGGTGAAGTGTGAATCTCCTGTAGCTAGTGAAAGGACGTTTTCAGATTGCGGAGACCTTCACTGTTTCTCAAATCAGGTCTTACTGAAGACTGCTTGAAAGCAGAAATGGCCCTCAAGGAATAGGAAAACCTTTGGACTCTGCAGTAACATTTAGCCTAACTTCCAAATGCTAGTCTCTGTTTTCCAAAAGAGCTAACATAGCCACACCCACTTTGATCCTTTGGCCTGCTTCATGAGCTCTGGTCTCACACATCAACTCAAGTTTTGACACTGCCTGCCTATCTGGATGACAATATGACAAATCACTGCACCTCTGTCCCCATCCCTGCCCATTTTCTTTCTTTTTTTTTTCTCTGCCCATTTTCTTTTTTTTTTTTTTTTTTTTTTTTTTCTCTGCCCATTTTCAAAAAAATAGGAAGAAGGAAAGAAAGAAGGGAGGGAGAAAGAGGAAGAGAAAGGAAGAAAAGGAACACTCACTGGTATGTACCCCAAAGGGACACACATGAATCTAGTTATAATACAAAAATAACTCCATGATTTTCAAATGAGAAAGGCTACAAAATGTGCAAATGCCAAGTGTCATTATAATCACAGAGTTCATCTTGCTAAAGAAGCTCGTAATTTCTCAGACATTTACAATAGCTATCTCTGCCCCGATGGAGATGAGTTATAATCAGATGCAACCACAGGCCATTGTCTCTGAGCCAAACTCAGAAGCTCTCTCCATTAAAAACAAAACAAAACATACAAACAAAAAACCCCCCACATTATTCATTTGTCTTTATTTTGTATAGCGATTCTATCTGGGAAGCAAGACACCAGACTAAAACATCACACTACTCTCTGAGACTGGGCTGCTGCTGCCTTTTAATCTAAGAGCATGTCACTGCTCTGCTTGGCATCTGTATGGAGAAGGGAATAATAACCATTTACAATTGCAAAACTCTTTCTTATCTCTCTTGGCTATTTACCCTTTCTGTCTTCTCTCCATTTCTCTCTGTTTATCTTCTTTTCCTGTATCTTCCTTCCCTCCTCCACAATCCTCTTCTCTCAGTGCCCTCTTCCTTTCCTGTCTTCTCTTTCCTCTCTCTTCCCTCCTCTCGATGTGCTGGTGCTGTAACCCTCATCCATAATGCCAGGCGACTGTTTTTAACTGACAACTGAATTGCCAGTGTGAGTTTTCAGTGCTCTGGTTTATTTTCAGTCTGGGTTGTTTTTGGTAGGATTTCAAACTGTATTTACAAAAAGGGAGAAAATGAGCCCATTAATCTCCTTTGCTTTCTCATTCCAGCTTGCTCTATTTCTTCAAACTTTTTTTTCTTTCTCTGAAATAGACTTTGAAAATAGACTTTGGTACCAATAAAATTAACCTGATCAAGTTGTGTCAACTGGAATTCTAAGATGTGCAGAGCCCAATTATCCTCCCTATCTCTGGTGTGTGACCATGCTGGCATGTCTCCTCCAGGTGAGAACCCCTGGGAGGACAAGAGGAGACCTTCACAGGGGAAAGACCAATGGGAGGTAGACTTTGTCCCAGCTGGTCCTTGCCCACATGTTTCTATGGCTTCCTTTTTTGCTCTCCCCCTTGTCTCTAGGCCCCTCTCAGCTATTCACAGCCTTCATTCCTGTACCACCATTTTCTCCTTGTTAGTGGATCATTTCTGTAAGTCTTAGGACATGTCATAATCTGAAAAGAAAACAAACAGAAATAACAACAATAACGGAACCAACCTCCTGGTTGCTCCTATCCTACTCTGGCTGTTGTTCTATTTCTCTTCTCCCTTAAGAGCAAAACTTTAAAAAATATTGCCTGTATGGCCACCTTCATGTCCTTGATGCATGCACTTTTTATGCTACTCTGAGAAGTCCTCCCCAAACACACCCAAAACTGTTCTTGTCAAAGTTGCCAATAACTGCCAAGCTGCTAAATCTAAAGGTCAATTTGTGTATCTTTGTTGATCTGTAGAAATGTTGGCCCAGGGTGGATGGACAACTGAAGACTGATGTATAAGGAACAGAAGCTTCACCCAGGAAAGAAGGGTTGGTTCAACAATGAAGTGTCAGTGCTGAAGGCATGAGGTGAGTTGATCCCCTAAATCCTGGCCTTCTCCAGCTCCCATCAACTGAGATCTCAGATCAGGGCTGCAGGGTTATAAAATTGGAAGACTCAGAAACTAAAAGACCCATCTGTCTGAAGTTACCACGGGCTGTTGGGGATATAATTATGGAGCAGGACAGTAGAAACGTTTGTTGTGTTTTTTTTTTAATTTGTTTGTTTATTCATCCCTCATTCATTCACTTAAATTTAAGTGTAATTCACATAAGGTGTTATAATGGTTTCAGGCATATAATATAATAATTCAACAATTTTATACATTACTCAGTGCTCACCTAGATAAGGGAACTCTTAATTCCTTTTATCTATTTCATCCATCCTCCCACCCACCCGTTCTGGCAACCACCAGCTTGTTCTCTGTATTTAAGGCTATTTTTTGTTTGTTTCTCTTTTTTTTTCTTTGTTCATTTCTTTTATTTCTTAAATCCACCTAGGAAGAAAGCCATATGGTAGTTTTCTTTCTCTGTCTCATTTCACTTACCATTATACCCTCTAAGTCTACATGTTGTTTCAAATGGCAAGATCTTGTTCTTTTTTATGCCAAGTAGTATTCCATTATATATCTATGTATATGTACATACATACACGTACATATGTATACACACACATGTGACACATATTCCTTATCCATTCATCTACTGATGAATGCTTAGATAGAAACATTTTTATAATAATAGGGATGGCCTCAAGAATGGCATCATTAAGGGCACCTGGGTGGCTCAGTTGGTTAAGCAACTGCCTTTGGCTCAGGTCATGATCCCGGAGACCCAGGATTGAGTCCCTCATGGGGCTGCCTGCTAGGCGGGAAGCCTGCTTCTCCCTCTCTCACTCCCCCTGCTTGTGTTCCTTCTCTAGCTGTGTTTCTCTCTGTCAAATAAATAAAATCTTAAAAAAAAAAAAAAAGAATGGCATCATTATATTGGTGGTGGTTGAACATGGTCACAGACGTAGTAGTGGAATTGGATTGGGGGTTAGTGGTTCATCTGTCTTGAACAATTTTCTAATTTTTTTAATCTGTGTTTTTCCAGTATTACTTATGACCTATCTTCTTATCCAGAGTTTATTTAATAACATATAAACCTATTTCTTGCAAAATCAGGTACTGGCACATTAAGAATGTTGCTTTCAAGGCTGCTGGATTGCATACCTTCCAGGGGGGGATGGCCCTCAGCTGCTAAATGCAAGAGCCCTGCCTCTGGTCTTCCTTCTTCTCCACTATTCTTATCAAGCTGTCACTTCAGGTTGTCAGTGTTCCTCCTGCCTCTATTCTGCTGTGAACTGAGACAATGAAAACAAGTGTGCTGAAACTGTCTAAAATAAGACCAAGGAGGGTCTAAGTGAAGACCATGAGAATAACACAAGAAATTTTGAGTATTTAAGACCTCTAACTTTCCCAATCTGCCTAGCTAGGAACATCTTCCCTCACTATTATGTCACATATGGTATCATGCCTGGGTGTTCATGTCACGCTCAGTATCATATAACTGACTGGAGATCCAGTATTTAGATTCCATCCCAACTCTTAATTTCCCAGGAGTCCTACAACCCAGATTAATTTCCCATCCTCTCAGGTACTATTGCTTTAAATGTCTACAATGTACTGGCACTCAGTACAGACTTCCTTATATCTTTAGCTTTCTCTATATTTATATAGTCTCTACAAGTAATTTGTAGGTTCTTTGAGTCAGACACCACTTTCTTGGCTTTGTTTTGTTTTACTTTAATTGTTTTGCATATTTATATCTACCTTGCCCCCAAAACGATTTTAAGTGACGAATAAAATTACTCAAAATTCTGTAAGATAAAGGCATGAAGAAGTGAAAAAATGAGAAGACATAAAATCATGGTAGAAGGATAAGATGAGTTCAAGGATGAGAATAATACTTTGCTGAGAAATTCTCTATAGTCTTTAAATGGGTTGCAGTATGTCTCCTCTTTCTAATAGCCAACCCGAAGATAGATTCATGATCATGTACTTATTTGACAGTAGATGTAATACAGACAAACAAATAACCAACCAAACAAAAAGTCTGGTTGTTCTGGGAGTACCTACTTTCCCCCCATTTTTAGGAAAAAAGTAAATTATCTCCAGGGGTCTTCATAAACCTCAGCCTGTGTCAAGCAGTGAACAAAGATTTTAATTTAATGTGTAGCATCTACACATTAAATATCAGCAAAAGAGTTTGATATGGCTGTTTTGTATAATGTCCCTCAGCTCAGACTGAGGTTCACGATCAAAGATTAGGTTTTCTACATTGTTACACTCTCACTGATTCAGACCATTGATACAAACAATATTCGAAGGAAAAACAGGCTGGCTTATGCCCCTGGAAGAGACCAGCACAAAGTGAGCACACGCATACACACATCCCACGAATGCTCATTTTAGATTAGTTTGTGCTTTTATTTGGCTCTGAGAGTAAATGGGACATTTCTAATGAGTGCTCATCATTTTGGCAGCCAGACTACACACAGATGATATGAGCCGCTAACCACCAGGGACAATGTTTGCCCAGATGTGACTCTATCTTATGCTACAAAGCATTGTAAATGTCAAACCCCTGGTTGGTATGCAATTCTCCATTTACCATACACAAAGCCTGCTGAAGAACAAAAGGTGCCAGATATGGATGTGTAAATCATCATAATGGGACCAAGAGATCAACAACAGCACCCCTTAGAAATAGGATAGCCCGAGGTCACGTTTCTTAGATCACTAGCCCCTTTTCAAAATGTCCTATTTTGTTTATCCTGTTTTTCAAGAGGCACCATGGGCTTTTTGTAATTAAAGTTGTATTGATTTTGTATTTTTAAAAAAGGATTATAAAAAGACTAGCATGAACCAGAACAAAGGCAGATAATGGATGGTAAACATGAGAAAAGAAAACAGTCCAAAAATGTGCTCATAATAATTCTCATATACCTGTTCACCAAAGTTGATTCAGATACCACTTTGTCTCAGATGCCATCCTGTGTACCAACAGTTTTCAGCAGTGATCCTAATCAGGGACTTCCACTGACTATAGCAATTTTGATTATAGGCTTTCTATCTGCAAACTCCTTAACTCATCTCAAAGAGATGTTTGTTCCAGGATCACAAATATAGCAGCTGAAAGCCTGAGAACTGATGATAAAAAAAACTATTTAGAACTCTAGGAGCCTCCTTTATTCCAGTGTTGCTGTTCACCCACAGAACGGCCAGGCTGACCTTATCCTTGGGAGGCATATTAAGGTAATGATTAATTTTACCATAATAGCAACAAAGGTAATTGGGAGGACTAAAGAGAAAAACCTGACCACTTCCACAGCTCTGTTCTCAGTGCCTACTCTAATTCTCAGTACATTTTTGGATATTAATTACAGAGTGTAACACAAACAAAAGAGCCTGCAGGTAGGAGGAGGTCATCAGAATAGATGTATCAGAAATTTCCCTAACTCCAACTATCTGAAAATAACCTCTCCCAGGGGCACATTACTGGTCTGCTCAGTCTGTTACTGCACCATGTGATGTCTTCCATGTTCTGTAGGCCTTTCTTATTTTACCTCACCGGAGTTATGTTGCATGTCTGGAGAAGGTGGAAGGGGGCCTGACTGCTGCCCTCATGAGCATGGCCAGCCATGACAATGCCATTTCTGGGATGACAGGGCTAACTCCTACTGCTTCCATGATCGGTAAATTGTTCAGTCCCTCATCTGGCCTATTTTCTAAGAGAATGGGAAGACTTTCCCTCTTTGTCACATTTTTGCAACATTTCTCATGTTGACCTGCATAGGATTGCTGGATCCTCATGTGACATCAACAAATCTATTGGCTATACTCAGGCATCAGATCATGGCGCTAAACCAATTCAGAAGTCATGCTGCCCTCTCTGTTTTCCTCTTTCCCTGCTCCTTACTGCATTCCCTCCTGTTACTCCTCAGGGCCCCATGTGCAAATTCCCTCCCTATTTCAGTCAAAACTTAGGCTTTCAAGCCTTCTGCAAGTCAATTCAGATAAATGAATTGTTGTTATTTGAATCTGTTTGTATAGGAGATTGAAACTAAAGAGAAAATGAGATGTTAGATTACCAATGGTTTCCATATAGCAATTTCTTGCTTACCAGCTAGCATGCATAATGGGCATTTGATTGAGACATCAGATGGGATACGTGAAAGAACTAAACAAAAGTGATTGATGTGATACGTGTGAAAATTACAATGGAAAACTTTAGCCTTTAGAGTCAGGAAACCTGTGATCAGGTACAGCTCTGCTACTAACTAGTTGTGGGATCCTGGGAAATATCATTTAATTTTCTGGGCAAAAGTTTCCTCTTTCTGTTAAGGGTAGGAAAATGTAATCTCTCAGTCACTTCCAGATTCTGTTTCTAGGAGAATAAATTGTTAGGCTGATTCTTTGATAACAAGCAGAGATATGTTTTCTGGATGCATCTCTGAAGCCTTGCTAGGTCCTAAGGGGAAAGTCCACAAGCAATCACTAAACCAATATTTAAGGAATACCTGCTTTTCCCGCAATGCGTTATGCAAAATGCCATGGAAAATTCAAAGGCTTTTAAGACGAGGTCTTTCCTGTAAAGTGATTTTAAGAGATAAAAGAGACATGAATGAAGATGAGGACACATGACTCCTGAAGCCAAATGAGTATAGTACACTCATCTGTGCTTTGGTGTAACTGGCCTGAGAGGTTCTGGGACTTGAAATTGGACACAAAAGGATTCCAGGTAGAGGGAAGAGAGTAAGCAAATGCATCTGTGAGAAATTATCAATAGAACAAGTTGGTGGTATGCTAGCTGGAGGTGATTTTTCAGGAGAAGAAAGTGCAGTTGTCTTGTGGCAATCAAAGAATTCCAAGGGAAGACATTTGGAGTTCATCCCATTCACCTAACAAGCAATCAGAGGTTTGCACTCCTACCACGGAGAGAGCAACTGTATTCTCGAGATAAAGATTTCCCTGTGAAGATAGAATGTTGATTCCTTATTAACCTTTAAAATCTGAGGTGAAGCTGAGAAAATCTGACTTAAAAAATAAAGCAGTGACATCACCAGAGTCTTTTAAAAACATCTATGAATGTCTGCAGTTTGAAAAAGCTCATGGGGGGCCTCTTCTCAGGCAAGAAGAGATGAAGAAACAAACATGAATATAAACTCTACATTTGGTTTGTGCCTTGAAGCCATTGGCATTAATTAAGATTCTATGGCTTCCAAACAATTATGACATAATTAAAGTAAGATTCTTTCTACAGTAAAACGATAAGAAATGACTTTTAGAAACCGTGGGAACCATTAAAACAGCACATCAGTATCAAAATGAGCAATATTTACTAGTATTAGCACTATTAAAATGCCTTTTGAAGACAAACTTAGGCAATTATTACTCAGAAAAACTCACATTTGGAGATATAGAGCAGTGATAATTAAATCCCACACTCTATATATCTCTCTTTTTTGTGTTTGACAGAACAGAGTCTTTAGGAGAATCTATTTAATGGCATTGAATTAGCAAGAAATTCAAACAGAGAAAGGGCACTTAGCAGGAGGTTGGTATTCAAGGAGACACAACTCTCATTATTATTATTGTTATTTTTATTATTATTCTTACTCTTTTGGAGGTGCTAAAGCTCCATTTGTGGGATTGGTACATGCACTTGTAACTTCAGCCTCTGGCTCATAAACTTTCTCTAATGGGTGCAGCACACCCTTAATTAAAATGGACAATGTGCAGCTAAGCTGGATGATGATGCAGGTCTAATAGATGGAGCACTTGAGACTTGGGTCATTGGTTCGAATCGAATGGTGAGCTTGTGTCCAGCTGATCAAAAGCATCTTGCAAAATACAGTCAGGGCTTCAAGTGAATTTTAAGGTTTTGAATGTTGGAAAGGCAAAAACATCACCCTGATTAAAAATAGTTTCAACACAGATGAAACATGGCTTGCTTTCTTTCTAGTACATGTGATTTTGAGCATAAGCATAAGAAGTAGGTAGGCTCGGGTAGGGAGTAATTAAAATGAGAAATAGCAGACAAACAGTGAAGAGTTCTTGCTACCACTCAATTGGATCATAGGATTCAATCATGATGGCCTGCAGGACAGCTTTACTTAAGAGACAAAGGAAACTCAATTATCCCTTATAGCCCCCAACCACCATTTCCAGCATTTTTAAAAGACCATAGTGAGTTTGTTTCTGAAAAAGAAAATGAATAAATTTCCTCCAGGAATATTAATATCCTAAAATATATATGAAACATATAAGATACAGGCAGGAAGAATGAGAAGATACTAATGTCATTCTCCAAAATATAGATGAAAGGGATGAATGAGATAACATATAAACTACCCTCAGGGCCCAGTTGTGAAGTTCGTCCCTGTGTTAGAATGTTTCTAACTTTTTGTTGTTGTTGTTGTTGTTAGTCTGAATGAGCTGGTCTAAACCATTGAGTATACAACTACAATTTCCATTATATTATACAACATGGGAAAGAAAGCACACTCATAGAACCATTTTCTATAGTTTTAAAGGAAATAAATTCTCGAAGTCACTTTAAGACCCTCAAAGTTACAACTATGGTAGATTTTAGATCATCATTCTCTTCACTTTAAGTGTTTTTAATTATTGTCAAAAGATGACTATAGAGGAAATGGAAATTTCAAGAGGGTAAAATCCAAACAAAGGGGGCATATCTCATTTTCACCTTTCAGCAGAGAGGGCCAGGAAGGTAGAAGTGCATGGCAACTATGGTGGAGGGTTGAGGGTAACCTTACTAGAAAGCCAGGTGATAGATTTGGAATTATGATGCTGAGTATTAGAAAGGTAATCCACACTTGATATCACGAATTTTTACTCTTAGCATGCCATCTGCATACATGTTTCTCTACATAGACTATGTCAAAGATAAACAAAGTTGAAACTAGTGAAGTGGTAGGGACAGATTTTAATCAGTAAACTACTATGATAGAGAGAAGAGTCCAAGGTGAATTGAACTCAACTTCAAGGTACAGAGGTGGCTGGGCATTTTAAATAGAGAGTTAAGGAATACAGAGGGTTGGGTGGGGGCTCAGTAATCTGGGAAACAGAACATTATAAAAGGAGGGAAGGAGACATTGGTCCATGTGAAACCCATCTTCTTTCTGCCTCAATACATTTTTTACCTGCTGTTCCACTGGCTTGCAGCCTTGCCTTTTCCATATTCTAGGATCCCTTATTTTCTACTCTTTGCTGGTCCATTTCATACCACAGGGAATTCATACCTCCTTGAAGCTTCTATAGCACTAAGAATCCAGATTTCACAGCTAAGCACTTAGACACACACTTGCCTTCCCTTCATTCTAATTGTGTCTGTTGGCCTTGTCTCCCTGCTAACTGAGGTTAAGGTAGTTTCTTTTGTAATTCCCTTGTGGCACTGCACAATGTTGGGCACATGATGTTTATGACTGACAGAGCATCACTGACTGAATACTTCTGCAGAAAAATTTTAATAGAGGGGTGCCTGGGTGGCTCAATCAGTTAAGCATCTGCCTTTGGCTCAGGTCATAATCCCTGAGTCCTGGGATGTCTGGCTGCCCCGCTCAGTGGGGAGTCTGTTAGTCTGCTTCCACCCCCAAGCCCCAACTCATGCTCTAAATAAATAAGTAAGTAAATAAATAAATAAATGAAATCTTTTAAAAAATTGTAA
Organism: Spilogale gracilis; assembly: GCA_004023965.1. Lineage (NCBI taxonomy): Eukaryota > Metazoa > Chordata > Mammalia > Carnivora > Mephitidae > Spilogale > Spilogale gracilis. Next base: position 36,941 of record PITA01005153.1, on the reverse strand, counting down.
ATAGAATATCACTTGGGTTATGCTAAGCTATGGTAAAACAATTCCCCAAATTTCAATGACCTAAAGTTACAAAGGCTTATTCTTCACTTGCCCAAAGTGTCTAGCAAACCCTGCTTTGCCCAGGGCAACTGTTTTCCATGTAACAACCCAGCTTTGCACTGTCTCCATAGTCACTAAGGCAAGGGAGAGAATTATATAGGAGATTCTTCTTACACAGACAATAATATATTTCTATCACTTCTTATATTTTATTGGTAAAAAGGAGTCACAGGGAAATGCCAAGACCAAGGATTTGGGAGACGCTGATTCCTTGAAGACTCAGAAAGGGGAAAACCAGAAATACAAATCATCAGTTCTAGTATTTACACTTCTAAGAACCAGTATCAGACCCCAAAGAGCTGAAAAAACAGTCTTCTATGAAGAGCACTAAAAGCCAAAAGTGCTGATGAAAATATGCCAGAGAAGAATTCAGAGGCAAAAATACATATCATCTGATTGTAATAAGCACAATTACGAAATAATATTTTAATACAGATACTTCATTTATATTTTAGAAAGCAAAATCAAATGGATTATAACACTGAGGGTGAATCAAAAATGGGGGGCATATCAAGGGTATGAATAAGGAACTAAAAAATCACGTTAACAAATGAAATAGGTGCAGCATTTGATAAAAGTGAGGCTGGTTGCAAATTAAATTCATGAAATAAAAAAGAAAGCTTTATGGAAAAGCAAAGAAGGAAAAAAAGGCTAATTAGATGGTAACATAGACTTGGGATGAGCAGCATCTGACAAAGAAAGATAAGCAAACACCTTGAATTATTGAGTGTATACAAATCAGCATGTCTCCACTCATTCCTGTCAAGGTTACCAGGAGTCAGACAAAGAGATGAATGACACACACCTTCATTATTTAGACCAATTCTCCATTCTGGCTGGCAGTGATTGGGTTTCCCAGATAAACCATTTAATGTTTATCCCCAAGCAATGGGTCAGATAGCAATTTATCTCACTTGGTCTCTAAAGGAACTTGAGAGAGAGAGAGAGAGACATGGAGAGACAGAGAGGAAATTGCAAGCTCTGTTATCCAACATCTGAATTCTGAGTCAGATTGATCTTTCACCACTAGCTTGATTGAACTCTGGCTAACTTTTTGCCTATTTTAAATGTTAAAGACATTTCTATACATATAAATTTGGTCAGCAAAAATATCTAAACCTAGGATGGGGAGTGCTTTCTGGAGAGCAGTGAACATCATTCTATTAGATTGTTTTTGACATAATGTCATGTCTCTGGAAGAGCTTAACTATAGATTATTAAAAATAGAATTGTGTATCCTCAGGAAACAACCTTGACAAACTGATTAATCTAAACACACTGAGTATTTCTATAGCCAAGTCAGTCATGAATGATGTTGCTTATGGGTCACCAAATAGTGAAATAAACATTGAGACTTTCAGATATTTGAAAACATGCAGATTTCTGGCACTATTTAGGCTAACCATCCCAGTTGGTACCTGCATTCCTCCTCCTACTTTTAACCAGATATGTTGGCTCCATATTGTAAAAAGTGGGTTTGCCTAATCATTTTTTACTGTCCTGCTAAAATATTGTCCTTTGGAATTTTTACCTACCTTTGCTTATAGTCTTAATGATTGTTGTGTTTGGATACTAATAGCTTCCTTTGAATTTAAGAATGTTTTATGGCAATTTGTTTTAGGGAGTGGCTCTTTCTCAATTGAGTGGAAAGACCTGGTCAAAGAGCCATGTTTTCTTCATGTCTGTGCCCTACCCCTGACACAGCATCTGACACAATGCCTTCTACATCATAGGTATGCCACAAAAGATTGTTGTAGTATATTGACGGTTGACCCCATTGTGCATAAAGCCATGCCCTGATGGTCTCATACCATATACATACCAGCAATGAACCACTTCACCCCATCCCCAAGACTGATTATTTTCTCTTTCTAAGGACATCTCAAGCACCTGTTTGGGGCTCATTCCCAAAATGGAGACAACAGAAATATAAATAAAGAAATCTCTACAACTGTTCCAGATTGAGCAGGTAAGGGTTCAGACACAGTAAAAGTTACAAATCAGGAAAGGCAAAAATATAAAAGCAGTAAAATATATGGTTCATAGTATATCACAAACATTATGGAAGGTTATTCAAGGAAGAAATTCATGTGAGCTGAACAGGAAACTAGAATTCTTCCTAGTAAACCCTCATTTAGAGACTGATCTCAGCCACGTAGTTCAGAGGCAAATGTCAATGTCTAGCGAAGCCTAAATATGTAAAAAAAGTTAACATCTGTAAGAGTATTCAACTATAAGGGAAGAAGAGAACTAGTTTTGTTAAGATTATATCTTTCATAAAAAAAGATTAAATCCTTCATATTCATTTCAAGAAAAGAGAACAGAGAAGGTTTATTCCACAGTTTCATAGGCTACTTCATGCCAGTCACAGGGTAGCTTGTAACTAATTTTTGCCAGGAATTCAGAGGCTAATTGATGAGTTAATGTACACATAGGAGCTCAAGGAATCTCTCCTGCGGCCAAGAAGATTAAGGAAGGGACACTTTTGGAAACAGATTTGGCATGTCTAAATCACAAGTCCCATATCATTTCCATCTTTCCCTTCCATGATGGGACCTAGTGAGTTGTAAATGGTATAAGGCCTAACCTTGCATGGCCCATCATTCCAGATCTCTGAAAATAACACTTTATTCTCTTTTCCGTGACAACTGTTTTTTAACAGCTAGGGTGCCAGGGTGGTTTATAAATAATGGAAATTGAATTCTCATACTTCCGGAGGCTAAAAGTCCAAGATCAGAGTGATGACATAGGTAGGTTCTTGTGAAGACCCTCTCCCTGGTTGCAGACTGCTGACCTCTCATGGAGTGTCTTGTGGCAGAGAGCAAAGGGCTAGCACTACATTTTGAGGCAGTGCTACCATAGTTTGAAGAACATATTTCAAATGTTGGCACTGTCTCCCAAGCCACGGATTTTCTAGAAATGAACGAATTTGTTTAAATCACAATTTAGTATTAGAAAAAAATGCTTTGCACTTAGACTCACATATATTTATAAACTAGGTCTGTCCTTCAGACGAGATAGATACATCTTGCAATTTTTTCAAAAAAATAAAAAGCAAAACTGTATTTTAAGTAAAGTTAATATATGTTTCCCTCTCACAAAATTTTGTCATGTTTTCCATCCTGGTCCCTGACACTGCTTTGAAGACGTTTCTCTGCATGTCTTTCCTTCCTCCTTGACTGTAGGTGCTTTAGGATGGGAAGAGTGGATTCTCTGTAACTCCTTATGTAATGCCATCTCTACACCAGTACTGGGTAAATCCTTGCTGAATGAACTGATCCAAGGTGGACCATGGCCTTAACTGATAAAGTCCTTGATCTAATTTGGTTTTCACACACAAATAAGTAGAATGAAAGAAACCAAAAGCATCACTTCGAGTTGAAGAATGCCTACAGTAGAGAGGACAAATTAAAAACTGAAATTATCACCACCCCTCCAACTGTTTCTTTCCCACCTGTGATGAACCTAGGCTTAGAGAAGAAAAGTTAAATGGAATTTTTAGCCCTTTCAGTTTCTATGCTCCAATGCATGATGACTAGTTTCTCACCGAATGGCACTCTAGCTTTGCATTTGTTTTCTTCTAGACAGGTCTGTTAATGTGTGTCCAGGTGGCTCTCATGATAACCTAGCAGTCTGTGGCAGTTGGTTGTAGTCCTGTGTGACTGCTGTGACCCCGGCCACTCCCTAGCCCTTACTTCAGCAGTTGGCGTCATCTGGTGAGATGGTGTTCAGATGTACAATTGGTAGAATACTGTGAGGAAACCTAGCAGGTGTCCAATATGAGGTGAAAACTTGGATCCTGCATGTTCAGTTGGTGACATGTCCATGTCTTCAGTCTTCCAGTTAAGCTCCAAAACTTCCGGGAGGAAGACAATGAAAGTCCATGCTGGTTTCTGGGGAATGCACAACATCCCTCTTCCTTTTAGATGCTCTTTTGGTTTGCTGCCCCTTGCCTTGTCCAAGCTGCAAGCTTCTCTGTAGCTTAGGTCAGACATGCCATGCCTCTAGCTAGCTCCATGATCAGTTCCCATTCTCCCTCTACTCCTTGAAAAACTCCTGGTTTTACTTTCTCTTTTCTTTTCATTTTCTCTCTTTCTCTTTTTTCTTTCTTTCTTTCTTTCTTTCTTTCTTTCTTTCTTTCTTTCTTTCTTTCTTTTTTTTGTTTTATTTTTGATTTTACTTTTTCTTAACCTGAAAGCCTTGTGGAATAAAGCCACTTTATTTTGTGTAACTTATATGTGTAACTTTTAATAAACTAGGTTCTGTATGCAAAAATGCAAAAATAGCTAGAAAAAAACAAACAAACAAACAAATGGAAAAGCAAACAAAGCAAAACAAAACAAAAACCCCAGCACCTACTTTTTTCCAATTAGAGCCAACAGTTTACCAGCATTGGAGCACGTTTCTGGCACTAGCCAGCCTGTGTTTGTTTTTATTACCACTGTGCCTTGTCATATAATATAACAGCTTTTTATTTTCGATGATATTAACTGTCTGCAGGGAGAAAGAGGCAGAAGACCTCTCCAGGACCTGAGAGTCTTATAAATAAATGAGTTTTTTAACCTCTGCTGTAATACAGATATCTTTTCAATATAATATTAAGACCCTTTGTGACAGGATCTGTCATTTTAAATACAAAAAACACTATGCTCATGGAATAAAAAATACTTACTTGGCAGATGAAAAATATTTATGTTCCATTTTTACTTCCTGTGGCTGACAATACAGAATTCTTTGTTGTTCTACCCTGTCATAATCTCAGGGAATAAATGAGAAGGCAAGACATGGCCAAATCATAATTAGGTGGGCGCCAGCCAATTGATGGTAAATCTCAGTGCCAGAAGCTCTTGGTATGCCTCATCTCTTTAGTCCTCCCCTATCTCCATCAAGGAGTATGAAATAACTGGATACCTCTGGAAATACTAAGGAGTTCCAGGAAGTTCCATATAAACGTGAAAATCATAATGAGCATCTTTAGGATTATGACTTAACTCACTTGTTAGTCTTTCAGAACATTTCTAGTTAGGAGCATAATCCTTACAAAACACAGAAGATTCCTTACAGAGACCATTAACATTAACTGACTACAGCCTTTGCTGGGGTATGGGATTGTCAACATTGGGTAATTTGGCCATTATTATTATTATTCTAGTCAAAGTTTTTTATTTATTTATTTTACAGAGAGAAACACAGCTAGAGAGGGAACACAAGCAGGAGGAGTGAGAGAGGGAGAAGCAGGCTTCCCACCGAGTGGGAAGCCTGATGAAGGGCTCCATCCTGGGACTTCGGCATCATGGCCTGAGCCAAAGGCAGACACTTAATGACTGAGCCACCCAGGTGCCCCTAATTTGGCCATTATTAATGATTAGACAGTTATTGGACAGTTATTATGTTCAAAGCCCTGTGCAAAATACTATTGTGAATATAAAAAATTTCTTGCTTTGTAGAAGTTTATACCAAAATGTTTTTAATAAAAATTCATACAAAAATTTAAATGCATTTCAAATTTTTATAGCAATTCAAAACAGAATATTATATGTGCCATGCACTGCCAAATGGTCAGTACATATGTGTGTTGGCAGTTCAGAGATAAGTAAGATGGCTGTGCCTTTTAATTGACCTGTGAAGGTCTAATGATAAAAAAAAAAAAAAGAGAAGAATTGAATTATAAGAATTGGAGATTATATGTATGAAATGACCATTCCAGATGGACCAGTGAGCATACCAAAGGAATAAAGAAAAAGTGATTGTGTGTCTAGGTACAATGATTAGCTTGACAAAAATAGTAACAACTGATATTTTTTTTTTTTGCTACAACTGAAATATATAATAATATCTTGAAATTATTATTATTTTTAATGAATCCATGGAAGTAAGGAGGACTGATTTAAACACCTTTGATCTAATTACCACTGAGGGAACTGAGGCTAAGGTATTTTAAAGGACATTCACAGGAATACAGATGGTAGTAATGCTTTTCTAGAAGATGGAACTTCTGATTTCTTATTATTTTTGTACCTAATATAATGCTGTTCTAAATGAAGAACAATGTATAATAATAATAAAAGAAGGAAAAAGAAGAGGAAGTGGTGGAGAAGGAGGGAAAAGAGGAGGAAAGGGAAGGCCAAGAGAAAGAAAGAGAAATAATCCTGGAGACACAAAATAATGTCAAAGTCCATTAGCTACAGTGATGTTCTGGAGGAGAACATGGGAAAAAGGAACCAAACAGAATCTATTCTTCCTTCCTTCCTTCCTTCCTTCCTTCCTTCCTTCCTTCCTTCCTTCCTTCCCTCCCTCCCTCCCTCCCTCCCTCCCTCCCTCCCTCCCTCCCTCTCTCTCTCTCTCTCTTTCTTTCTTTCTTTCTTTCTTTCTTTCCTTCTTTCTCTTTCTCTCTCTTTCTTTCTTTCTTTCTTTCTTTCTTTCTTTCTTTCTTTCTTTCTTTCTTCTGGTTTCAGAGATTTGTACTGCTGGCATTAGCTCTTTTGACTAGATGTGATGAGAGCTTATCTTTGGTCCACTATTTTTCATTTCCTAGGAAAGGAATAAACACAAAGTAGCTCTCAATCAGTGTTGCTCAGGGATCATGCCTGTAATGTTACTAACAACATGGTGATTCAGCTCTTTTGCCAGGACCCCAAACCAGCAGGTAAGTCAATTATTGCATGTCAACCATTGAGACTCCTGCATTTATGTGCAAAATGGTCCTCTGTTTATGGCGAATGAATAGATCTCTAGCAAAGTCTCTAAATGATTTCAGTTCCTACCAGAACACTAAATGTCAGGCAAAATCAAAAGCAAGAGGCACATAACACAGGTTGTATATAATTCTTACTTCTGCCCTTTGTCAATGTTGATCAGCTTCCTATAGGGCATTAAGTCACATAATGAAGTGAAATCCCCTGTTGTCTGGAGGCTGTATGCTGGCTATACGGATGAGCATGAATCACACTATCTGAGTTCTAATCCTGGCACCACCCCTTATCCAAGTGCTGGCCATGGAAAATTATTTTATATCTTTATGTTTCAATTTCCTCACTTGTTAAATGGATGTAATTATAATGCTCATCTCCCAGGGGCACTTAAGGATAGGAAGGCTGTGACACATGCACAGAAATAAGAACAATGCTTTACATAGTGTCAGCCTAATTTATTATCTGCTATTACTATTTGGTTGCAGCATTTGAAGACATGTATAACAGCAAAAAGAGAATGGGATGGACTAAGGAAGCCTGGGATCTTCTAAGTCTCAATATCCTCATCTCTGACCAAAACAGGAATGGTATTTCTTTCCCTACCTACTCTCTTAGTCAGGGAAGACCATACCAAAGTTTTGTTAAGCATCAAGCCTCACGGTACAGTACATGTTAATTTCTTGCTCTTACAATAAGAGTTCAGGTCTTTGGTCGGAAGCTTTCTTTGTTGTGATTCAGGGCCCAAGATCCTTCCATCTTCCAGTTTGCCTTTGTTTATGACTTCCATACCCTCTCAGTTCTGTCAGTGGGTGGGAAGAAGGAAACATGCAGAGAGATTGGTTGGGAAAGTGTGTAGTACAGGTTGTGAGCAAAGAGAACTAAGAAGATAATCCAGCAACGTCTCCATATGATTGAGGGATAATCTTCAGCCCAATTCCATATTAGTTCCCACAGCTCTGGGGTTCATAGGGCCATAAAAATAATAGTAGGAAAAGGAAGAAATACACTCTGGAAGGCTTTTTTTCCTAGAACCTGGTCATGCTGGACTGGACTATTCCTACAGGAACAACTATTTTTAAACACCTCTATGAATCCTTCTTTATTTTAAGGGAATGTTTAATTAAATTACGGAAGTTTGTAGGAACCTTAAACCAATCACCCTGCCTTGCCATCATGATGGATGGCTGTTCAGGGTCACCCTTTCATTTTGCAACAGCTCTCACTGCCAGGCCATCTCTTCACATGTTTACCACGACAATGGCTCAAATCTCTCTCTCCACCCTTCGGAGGCCAAGAACTGCTCTAAGTACTTTAAAATTGTTAGCCCATTTAATACTCAGGACAACACTTTGGCTGGTACTACTGAGTTTATACCTTTCTTGCAGAATACAGAGCCCAGAGAGATGTATTAATGTGTCCAGATTTACACAGAACTTATGGGTCAAGCTGGGAATTAAGCCTCGGCAGCCCAGAGCTAGAGCCCATGGCCTTAATGCCTCTACCATTCACCACATCATGCCAACATCAGCTATTTATCCTAGTTATTAGGTTAGGACATAGACAGAAAAAGGCTTTTATCTCTTTATTGCTCCCTTAAATTATTTCAGAACCCATGTTAAGTAAAAGTAAATAAAGAGTCTTTTATGCGATAGCTCTATTGAGTCCTTATACCATGCCCTTCTCCTCCTACTCTTCTCTGCTCCAGGTCAAACTGACCAAGTCTTTCAACTATGTTTAAAATAGGATCAGGATTATGCTTTAGCCATACTTTTGCCCCATTCGTTGTCAATGCCACTTAAAAGGTTGCATCAAAAATAAATAAACAAATAAATAAATGAAGAAGGGAAAAAATACTCTCTAGAAGTTGTCTGACTAGACTGTATAAACTGGGACTATTGTCTCCATAGAAGTGTTTACTAAATCTCTGGTCAGCTTCAGATGATACTGCTCTGCAGCAACTATGTGATACAGAATTTTTATCTTGTGGTTTCTTTTATAATCTGAGAACTTTCTGGAGGCATTGTCCTTCATCCTCTCCCCTTCTAGCCCTCTCTCATCTATTCTTATTTTAAACATTTTTTTTTTTTTAAGAAACACATCAGATTTTAATTTTAACTTGGGACATAAGGCCTTCTATGACAGGCTATATTTTACACCTTATGCTTATATAAATGCCTAAATGATTATTTTACTGCAAGGACCTTTCTAAGCTCTTATGTTATTAAAACAGGTTTAAATAACTTGCTTTTAATTATTGTACTCAAATATAATATAAAACCCAAGCTGATTTTCAATAGCTAAATTTAGTAAGGTAATCCAGGGAGAGAAACGAAACAACAGAGACTTTGGACACAGAAACAAACTGAGGGACTTGGAGGGAGGAGGGTGGAGGGATGGGAGAGCCTGGTGGTGGGTACTGGGAGGACCTATTGCATGGAGCACTGGGTGTGGGGAATGGGGAATGAATCTTGGAACATTGGAAAAAAAAATTTAAGTAACAATAAAAAAAAGAAACAAAAAAATGATTCAAGGAAATCTTACTTTTTAAGAAAAAAAAAGTAGCTGGCTAGACCATAATTCACTTACTATTCTATTGTTGACATTTAGTTTGTTTCTAATTCTGTCTCCACTTTAAAAAATGCTCTAATAAACATTTTTATGCAGAAAAAAAATTTGATTTGTATACTCAAAAAAAAAAAAAAAAAAGGATGTTTTAAACCTGTTAAATTTGGCCTTAAAGAAAAAACAAAAATAATCTGCCAATTTTCCATTATTCTGGTCCTCAAATTGAATGGGTGTTTTAAAATCAAGTGTCCTGAAATGTCATCATGGACTGGGGATAGAACATGTGATTCTGTGGCATGGTGGCTTCCTCCTTAGTCAGGTAGAGAGGAGGGAAAAAAGGAGGGTCTTGAAATGCATTAACTTGTAAATATTCTTCTAGTACACAAAGCCTGGAAGATGAAACTGATAGAGATTTGTGAAACCTTGAAAAATCATTTTCTACCCTTTATCTGGTTGATTAGATTGGATCACTATTTCAAAGTTTATTTATAGTCAGCCTGAAAAAAACTAAATTCTTTTTTTTTTTTTTAAGATTTTATTTATTTATTTGACAGAGAGAAACACAGCGAGAAAGGGAACACAAGCAGAGGGACTGAGAGAGGGAGAAGCAGGCTTCCCGCCCAGCAGGAAGCCTGATGTGGGGCTCGATCCTGGGTCTCCGGGATCATGACCTAAGCTGAAGGCAGTCACTTAACCAACTGAGCCACCCAGGCGCCCCCTAAATTCTTCTTTTTATTTAGACAACCAAACCAAACCAAACATAAACCAGGAAGTCCAATTAGCACCAGGAAGTGGTAGAATAAAGTTTGCCAGTAGCCTCTTTTCTGATAACCTTATACTCCACCCTCATTTTATTTCCCTGTTTGTCATCATCACACTCAGGGATATTCTATTTATATTTTAATGCTGTAACTCCTTCTAGAATTATCTCTTCTTGTAAGATAAACTGGGAGTGATACCTTCTGCAAAGTCACTATCAGGCACTCACATGCCTGATTGCCCCTAGTTGTCAGTGCCCCCTTAAAATGTACCCAGGCCTCTCAAAAAGAAAGAGAAATACTCTGGCAGTATGTCATTCAACTAGAATAGCATGAGCTTATTGTTTTCATAGGTCTGGTCAACGAATCTCTTATTTCAGCAAAACTGCACATTTCACTCTTAGCAGCTGCTTGACACTGAATTTGTTGTTTATATTATAAATTGGAAACATTACTCTTCATCCTCTTCCCCTCCTTCCATGCTATTACTAGAAAGATAAGGTTTTAAGATCAATAAAGAAGCTTTACTTGTTCTTACATCTCCTCTATACAATGAGCAAGGTAGGCACCAAACATAAGCTTTTGATCCAGTATCTAGGGGAACTTACCTCCACATATTAGAATGATTGGAAATTCTGCCAATCACGTTTCCCATTTCTGTCCAGTAGATCCCTGACCTTCTATCTTTGCAGAGTCCAACAGTATTGGATTTTAAAAATCCTGCCTTTCAATAGATCACAACTATCCTTGACACAGGTAAAGCCAGGGATGACATCTCTGACCACCTCTCCTCACCAAGTACCGGAACGTCATTCCTAGTGTCAGTTATTTTATAGGCATTATCTCAAGTAACTGACAGACAGTTCCCCTCATTCCACTTTCTCAGCCACCAGAACAAAGAGTGCATGCAACAAGCCACAGTGTTTGCACATCACTTCTAGAGTTTCCATAACAGAAGCTCCCATTTTCATTTGCAGTAATGAGAAAAGCTCACAACAACAGTTCTTGCCACTTCCCTCCTTATTGTTCTTGTTTGGAAATGGGCTATAAAACTTTACCACCTCATCATTATAGATCACTTTAAAAAAATAAAATAAAATAAAATAAAATCTAATTTACATTTTGTTCCAACTGATTTTCTTGACTGACAGTTGTCCACAGCTCAGTGGCTGCTCTGTTCAGTGTACTTTAATTTTGAGCTTTCAAGTATTTCGGAAGCCCATTCAGAAGTAAATTCTCAGAGAAAATTGAGCTCTGTCATGGATGGATTAGTACTATAATAGTTGGTCACATATCTTGCATGAAACCTTTCAGAAGCAAGGCAAATGAGAAGGAAATGAAATTCATTTCATACTTCTTCAAGCACGCTAAGAGACTTTCTCTCCAAGTAATCTGTGAAGTAGCACTGGTTTATTGGAGGTTCGCATAACTACCATTACATTATACCTTGTCACAATCTCATGTATTGGGTGACTGCTTTTTCTGAACGGATGGTACCTGCAAAGTGCTCTCTGAAGGCACTGAACAGCGAGTGTCATTTCTTTGATCAAAATGTATAGGTATAAGGAATAGCATAAATAAAAGTACTTGAGCTAAATTGGAACATTATAGGTCAGAGGTGAATGAAATCTGAAAAGCAGATATATGGAGGAGTCATCACATTTGCTTTTTGATATATTGATAAGCCAGGAGACCAAAAGGGAGGGTGACTAGAGGAAGGGGACACACAGAGAGAGAATTGTTGTTGGATATACCTCATGGGAAAACCAAAGGCTTTATTGCTTTTAGTAATACTGCAATATGGTGTTTGGTCACTTTGTCAATTGCAATAATGCCAGCATTTCATTGGAAATTGTATGTGTGTGCATATGTGTGTGTATGAGTGTGTTGAATATCGTTTTAGCATGTGATAAATGCTTTGTGTTATCTAACAATGACGTATTATGTAAAATATTAATAGGAGGGAGAATGGAAAACTGCATGAGAATTTTATTTTGATTGATTGCTTTTTGTTTTTCAGCAATATTATTTCTTTAAGGACAACAAAACTCTAGAAAAGGTGGAAAAGGTCAATTACTAGTTATTTTTCTTTTATAAACAATGACAAATACAAAAAAATGGTGTGATTGATTTTTTTTCCTCTGCCAGAATTGATTAGCTCTGTAGGTTCCCTGCAACTTGCTGTCTCACTGTGGGAGCATGCAACCTAGCTGAAAAGTCTGGCGTGGCAGCTCCTGAGGGACGCATCTCCATGTACAGAAAGCAAGGACCAGTGATGAGATTGTTTCCAATCCTTTCCCAGCCTGGCCCTACAGATGAACTGCAGTGAATCAGAGTGATCTAAGTTGAATTAAGCTGAAATATAGGCAGGATTGGTTTGGCGACAAATCTAAGGACCTGGATGTATCTTCCCAGCAGATGGGGAGGCAACATCTGTGTTGGGTGGTTTGGGAGGGAGTGAGTGATGCCACCACCTGAAAGGTGATATTTAATCCCTCCATAGAAATCACTAGGTTCACACTTCACCATTAGAGATTCTATCATTTGGGCTCTTCATGACTGTCAGAGTAAGGGCAAAGTGTGTGGGACTGGAGTATGCAGCTATCAAACAGAAAAGGGTTTTGAAGGGAAAGTGGAAGAATACTAAAAACAAATTTTGATGTAGACCTGTCTCATGGAAACAAGTGTTTAAAATAAAATATAAAATATAAAATAAAATATAAAATCTACATATTTTCATTCCACTAGCTTTTGCCCAATTTGAAATTCTTTGGAGAAGTAATTATGTTTTCCAAAGCTCAGGAAAACATGAGACCTCTGAGAGTGGGCACAGCTGGATCTCTCACCCAGTGGACTTGTTGCTGCAGTCTATTCTTTCTGTCTAACTTGCCGTTTCTTTCAGATACAGAGTTCTTTCTGGAAAGTGGCTCCCACTGCTTATTATCATCTTTTCCTTTAATCTGGGCTGTCTAACCAGGCCTCTGCTTCTGTTGCCACTGCTCCAGATGAAAAGAATGTTTATGGATATACCAAGTAATACTGATGACACAAACAAACAAGTCCTAGATTTATCTAGGGAAGGAGTTTCTCGAAGTAGGTCATTTTGAGGTGCTTATTAGATGTACATTTAGCTCCTGATCCCACATATTCTGATTTGGTAGTGTTAAAGTTTTAGACTATGCCTTTTTAATAAGCCTAACCCCCAAAATCTGTAGACTTCCTCTTGAGTAACAACTAATTTGATTAATGGAAGGAGGCAGGAACTAGGATTCTACTTTATAAACTCCATAATCCTCAGTTTATCCATAGAAAAAATGGGGTAAACTATCCCTACCATGCCATTTCCCAGAGTTGTGTGATTAATTAAAGTACATGAAAAGCTGTGAAATAACCACTATGTATGTTTTCAATGAATGTTAAATCAACTAATATTGACAGAAGCTACTACTAGTGATGCACCAGTTATTACTAACATGCAAAAAAAAAATCAAATTGTTCATGTCAACTGTTCGCTGCAGTGTCAAGATACTTCAGGTGCAATAATGTGTTTTATGTGTCTGTGTGTTCTCAGAATCATCAAAATAAATAAGGATGGTGCTCAGCTGCATTTTCTGCTTATTCTCCCATGTGACTAAAGTACTTGAACAGTTGGTAAACTTGATTCATCAGAAATCATTTAACATACCAAGTCAAGAATGGAAACTAATCCTGTCCTAGTTGAGCAATGTTTTAAAGAAAAGAAAAAAAGAAACGAAGAAACAAAAAAGTCACAAGAAGAAAAGACATTTTTCTGAGCTTAATTTACTTGCTCTTATTTTAGAAACTGGTGAAACACAACATGTCAGCTTTCCATTTCCCTTCAGACTTTGGTAGGCCCACAGTGTTCAGTTGCGACATATCAGTTGGCCAAGATGCCTAATGGTTAAGTCTGCAGTGCAATAGTAGGCATTTATATGACTCTTGCCAGGCAGGAAGTTGCTGTCACATACCTCTTTACTATCACAAAGTTATCCCTAGCAATGCAAAGTCCCTTCTGGCTGAAACACTGCAGAAGTCTATTCACAGAACAGGCTTCCATGAAGAAATATTTTATTCATTTTTGGGAATATAAGCATAGGATAGTTTTTAAAAACACATTAGAATGTACTAATATCCACCAAAAAAGTTATCTTTTGCAAATACTTGTGAATTTGTGCAAGTATTCTTTCCTGCTAGGAAATGTCACTGCAGCTGAATTTTAAATCAAGTGTTCATATTTCATTGGGGAGTTTCAGATCAGCAAAAGAAATGGAATATTTACAATTTGGTGCATAATTCATTTTGTGTGTAACTTCATTTTTTTTTCTTTTTTTAGGCTGAATTGTGCTGAATTTTAGACGAAAATGGAGATCATAAATTATTAAGAATCATTCCAGAGGCTGGAATAAGTAGATTATTATTAGCATCATTATTATTGTGGCTAATAAAAGAACTTAGCAGGAAAGAAAAAAAATAGGATCTAAGATTGCTGACAAAGGTGGCTTAATGTTTTAGTGCTTGCATATTTATCAGAATCCATGTGGGACAGAATTTTCTTGAATCACCACTCTGATCTATGTCTTTTCCAGCTGCAAAACCCAGGGCACATTTCAGAGCTGTCAGCCTGCTCTTCTTCTCCCAGAACGGCCTTTCTCTTTCAGAGAGCTGGCAGGGTGATAACATCTTTGAGCAGGTAGGTGTGAAATCAGGCAGGTTTTCATAACAACTCCCATTCAGTCGGGATTGGAATCCACCAGCATGACACTGGACTCCCACAATCCCTCAGGTTCTTCAGTTAGGTGTGCTGACATGTGAGCCAAACAGGATTAAATGTCTCAGTAGTTGGATTTACCTTAGTATCCTTATTCTTTTTGCTTATGATTCAGGCCCTCTGCTTTAAAACCTCTCCAGCACCAAAGTATATCCCTACCTGAAAACCAGTCATTACTCATCCATTTCTCTTCGTGAAAGTGTTGTCCTCTATTCCTCTAATTTCCTTCCCAAGGAGCACTCACTGGGGTACTCTTTCCAATCACCAATGACCTAGTTGCTGACAGTCATTGAGTAGCTAGAACTCATGAAGTTGGTTTTAGCTCCTCTATCTGCTCTTCCTGCGGTAAGGAAAGTCCTTTGGTGAGTGGCAAAGAGTGGCAAAGTGAAGCAGGTCTCATTCCCCTGCGTGACAACTACTCTCCCCATTTTCCTTTGTTGACTCCACATAAAGTCATACAGGTACAGCAATCTTTAATGGAAGATAAAGATTCTGCAACAAAAGGAAATTAAAAGAAAATTAAAATGAGGAAGAGTATTTGTAATGGTTACTGACAAAGAAAGAAAGAAAAGGTCGAAGATTTGGAAATGGACAAAAGAACTTCTGACTGTACTTCCTTTCAATGGGATGATGGACATTGCCTGGTAGATAGTTCAGGTGTTCAGAAGAACCTATAAGAGTGTACACCTTTGACTGTCTTTCCATTGTAGAGGCTACTACACAATTCTATAGGGGAAGAACATGCAATATATACAATCTATTATTTTAAAAACTAGTATAAGTTTTATATATTTAAAATTTGGTCTTCTTGGACCTGTGAGGAGTAATAGGAACATTAGTAGCTCATATGTATTTTGATTCTTCTTTTAGCTATACAAAGTGTAGAAAAAGTTGTGAGATGACAGTAAAATCAAATCAATGGAATCAAGTCACCATTTTCTTTTTAATCTCTGGGTGTGCAAATTATGCCACTTTATTCTTCCAGCTGCATAACAGGAGACCTAGGAAAAAATGGACAAAGGCATTAAGGACAAGTTGAGAATAAATATTTTTGTGATTGACTTGATGTTGGGGACGGCGTGATCCGCCCCCCCCCCCCCCGCCATGCCACAGCTGCCAAAAATCTTTGGTGGAGGTACCCATGAATATGGATGCAAGTCCCCCCGGGCTTTCCCCCACCAAGAATCTGGAAAGCCACGTACCCTGTGGGCCGGGGCAATATGTCCTTTGTGTCCCTGGGACGTGCACTTGGGCAAGTGTTCATCCAAGGCATGGAGAGCCATGATCCTCCCTCAAAGTGAAAGAGCTCTGCAAAGTCGCAATCATTGACACCAAAAAATATTTGTTTCCTTTGTTCCTTGTCTGTTTAACTACCATGAATTCTTTGACACTATTTCTTCTTACTTCACTTAATCAAGTAAATGCTTTTGTTTCTACTTACCATCATTACAAATAGCTTAATCTTAGATATCCTGCAGCTCTGGGGAGGAGATTATCAGGGCTTTTTTTTTTTTTTTTAAGATTTTATTTATTTGACAGAGAGAAACACAGCTGGAGAGGGAACACAAGCAGGGGGAGCGAGAGAGGGAGAAACAGGCTTCCCGCCGAGCAGGGAGCCCGATGTGGGACTCCATCCCAGGTCTCCAGGATCATGACCTGAGCCTAAGGCAGTCGCTTAACCAACTAAGCCACCCAGGCGCCCCAACGTATTATCAGGGCTTTTAAATGGTTAAATAAAAGGCTTAATATAAGAAATAAAACTACTAACAAAGACATTGCCACACACACAAAGGATCCATAAATGAGGAGTTCTGAATCCAGTCTTGGAAAACAGGCTTGAGCAAATGCTTTTACCTTTGCAAAAGAAGTTATTTTTCTTCTTGATGCCAAACAGACTAACTTTTGGTTATTGTAATAATTATGTAGCTAAAACTTTGTATATAACTCATCTAAGCCTTTCAATTGCCTTCTTGTTTGTAAAACCTGCTTAAAAAACATCATATCATTACTCTGCCCTTTATTGTCTAGGCACCAAATGTAGAAACTGTAAAAAACCTTACTGAACAACATGTCCTTGGTTTGGCTTTGGGAGTTAACTTTGAACTGTAGATAGGTGCACCTGCAAAAACATGTTTCACTGATCAAAGTGCTATGTTTCTCTAACAAAGACACTGTATAATCAAAAATCACTTTGTAAAACTTTAACCTAACTGCATCCCCCAACCTCCTCACTTTGGAATAATAAAAAACTGGGACCCTTGACAGTCAAGAGAGACAGAAACAAAAGCAAAGACAGAGACAAAAGTAGAAGCAAAAGCAAAGGCAAAAGCAGAGAGACAGAAAGAGATAAACAAAGGTATAGACAAAGGCAAAGGAAAAGGCAGAGAGCCTGCACAGAAGCAAAGAGGCAGAAAGAGAGACAGAAAGAGAGACAGAATCAAAGACAAAAGCAGAGGCAAGGCCTGAGAGCCTAAGAGCCTAAAAGCCAAAGAGCCTGAGAGCCTAAGAGCCTAAGAGTCAGAGAGCCTGAGAGCCTGACAGCCAAAGAGCCTGCGAAGAGAGAACCTGTGAAGCAAGAGCCAGAGCCAGAGCCTAAGAGCCAGGGCCAGAGCCTGCTTCATAGGTCTCTCCTGACTGACCTCAGGTCTGTCAGCTTGCATCAAATCTCTGCATCCGTGTCATTATTTTTGCCTGCAAGACATCCCTTGGTTCGGGTCCCACATCTCTGCTGAGGCTGGTCCCTGGCAACTTGAGAGGAGAGTGGAGAGAAACTGGAGATACAACATAGTATTTTGTGGCTGTGAATGTTCTAGACAACAGTCTAAACCAGTGTTACTCAGAGTTCAGTCCTTGGAGAATAGCATTACAAGCCTGGAACTGCTAAGGAAATGTTGAAAAGAAAAACAAAGCTAGGGGCATCACGCTAACCAATTTCAAGTTTTATTACAAAGCTGTGATCCCCAAGACAATATGGTACTGGCACAAAAACAGACACATAGACCAATGGGACAGACTCTAGATAAGGACCCGCAACTCTATGGTCAAATAATCTTCAACAAAGCAGGAAAAAATATCCAGTGGAAAAAAGACAGTCTCTTTAATAAATGGTGCTGGGAAAATTGGACAGCTACATATAGAAGAATGAAACTCGACCATTGCCTTAACACCATACACGAAGATAAACTAGAAATGGATGAAAGACCTCAACATGAGGCAGGAATCTCTCAAAATCCTAGAGAAGAACATAGAACTCTTTGACATCGGCCACAACAACTTCTTTCAAGACACATCTCCAAAGGCAAAGGAAACAAAAGCGAAAATGAACTTTTGTGACTTCGTCAAAATAAAAAGCTTCCGCGCAACAAAGAAAACAGTCAACAAAATGAAGAAGCAACCCATGGAATGGGAGAAGATATTTACAAATGACACTACAGACAAAGGGCTGATATCCAAGATCTATAAAAAGCTCCTCAAAGTCAACCACCAAAAAAAAGATGATCACATCAAAAAATGGTCAGGAGACATGAACAGTCACTTCTCCATGGAAGACATACAAACGGCTAGCAGACACATGAACAAATTTTCATCATCACTAGCTATAAGGGAAATTCAAATCAAAACCACATTGAGATACCACCTTACACCAGTCAGAATGGCCAAAATTAACAGGACAGGAAGTACGTGTTAGAGAGGCTGTGGAGAAAGGGGAACCTTCTTACACTGTTGGTGCAGCCACTTTGTAAAACAGTGTGGAGATTCCTTAAAAAATTAAAAATAGAGCTACCCTATGACCCTGCAATTGCACTACTGGGCATTTACCCCAAGGATACAGAGGTAGTGCAAAGAAGGGCCATATGTACCCCAATATTCATAGAAGCAATGGCCACAATTGTCAAACTGTGGAAAGAGCAAGATGCCCTTCAATAGACAAATGGATAAAGAAGATATGGTCCATAGATACAATGGAATATTATGTCTCCATCAGAAAGGATGAATACCCAACTTTTGTAGTAACATGGACCGGATTGGAGGAGATTATGCTGAGTGAAACAAGCCAAGCAGAGAAAGTCAAATATCATATGATTTCACTTACTTGTAGAGCCTAAGGAGTAACATGGAGGACAGTGGGAGAAGGAAAGAAAATGTGAACTGGGGTAAATTAGAGAGGGAGATGAAGCATGAGAGACTTTGGACTCTGAGAAAGGAACTGAGTGTTTTGGAAGGGAGGAAGATGGAGGGATGGGTGAGCTTGGTGGTGGGTATTGAGGGCACGTATTGCATGGAGCACTGGGTGTGGGGCATTAACAATGAATCATGGAACACTGAAATAATAAAATAAAAAAAATAAATTATTATTAAAAAATATTCAACAGGGCGCCTGGGTGGCTCAGTGGGTTAAGCCTCTGCCTCCAGCTCAGGTCGTGATCTCAGGGTCCTGGGATCGAGGTCCGTATTTGGCTCTCTGCTTGGCAGGGAGCCTGCTTCCTTCTCTCTCTGCCTGCCTCTCTGCCTTTCTGTCAAATAAATAAATAAAATATTTTTTAAAAAATATTCAACAGTAATGCTGGATAACCTAAAAAAAAAAAAAAAAGAAGCATCTGGGAACTTATTTTCAAGCATAGATCTTTGGCCTCCTTCAGAGGTCTACTTAACCAGAACCTCTAGGTCAGGGGTGTCAAGGAATTTGTGCTTCAACAAGCTCTCCAGTTGTTTCTGATGCGTGTTCATGTTTGATAACCACTGAATGGTAATACTAATACTTGTTCTAATACTATAAAGGGAAGTTCTTCTAATACTATAAAAGAAAAATTTTAGGATTCATAAAGAACTATCACCGGGTCCCCTAGGGAGGCCGACCAGGGCAGAGAACTAGAATAGGTAGGTCTCCAGACATCCCCCTAACCACAATTTAACCTAGACTAGACTAGGTAGGTCTCCAGACCCACCCCCTAACCGTAATTTAACCTAGTAAGCTTAAGGTCATTTTCTAGGTACCATGCTGGATAAATATACAGGATTTGCTTGAAAGTGAGTTCTCATGTTAAATAAACAAACAAACAAACAAACAAAGTTTCATCCTTCTCATTTTGTAGAAGGGTATAACAGTTATAGAATTTGCTTTCTTTTCAAATTGATTTTGAATCAATAATGTAGCTTACATATGAAGAGAAAAGGGTGCTCTGGTGAAGAGCAGGAGGAGTTCGTCAAGGGGAGACCTTCTTGTGAGCTCTTGTTATACCCTCACAGTCCCTCTCTTTCTGGGTGATTTTTTGTTTGTCTTATTTTCCACTACTAGAAATATCGTAGAAATGTATTAAGAATAGATAGCAATGCTTAAGAAAACATACCAAAAAGATAAAATAGCAAGAAAAAGAGCAGGGTATAAAATAAGTAAGATTAAGTGGCAAAATAAAAATAAAAAGTAAATAAGATACATTGAGACACGGAAGACAATAAAATTAAAAAGTAAAATAAATGAGATTATCATAACAATAAGGGAGTATATTGTTAACTTGCATTAATTTAACAAAGTTACACACTTAAAATGGAAAAATTGATGTAATTTTTCTTCTACAGCAGTGAAATAAAAACCAAGGGTTAAAACTACAGAAGGAGAAGCATTATAACTGATAGTTAAGAACATGGTTTGGTATTAGAAACTGAGTATTCAAATTATATCTTTATAACTTATACTCTGATAGTAGAAAAGTACCTTTCAATGTCTATAAGATCAGTTACATAATTGATAATAATAAAAAAATAATAGTTGGTAACAATAATTGTGGTACATGTCTTGATTTGAATGAGATAATATGGCAAAACATGTAGTACAGTGTCAGATTGTTACTAATTTATTTTTTTTCAAGATTTATTTATTTATTTACTTGAGGGGGGAGAGAGTGAGAGAGTATGAGAGAGAGAGAGAGCATGAGAGGAGAGAGGTCAGAGAGGGAAGCAGACCCTCCACCAAGCAGGGATCCCAATGTGGGACTTTATCCCGGGACTCCAGGATCAAGATCCAAGCTAAAGGCAGTTGCTTAACCAACTGAGCCACCCAGGCACCCCATTTCTTTTTTTTAATAAAAAGAGGTATTTTCTTCTTCTTTGTCACCCTTTCCTTCCCCTCATCTCTGCTTCCCTTCTCCTCCTAAACTACTCAGTCCTAAATCTATTAGGTGGGGCTGAAGAGAGTAAGCAGCAATATAGGGTTGAGAAGAGCCACTAATGGCTCAGAGGAGATGTAAGAACTCAAAGAGGGTGAGTAGTGCTTCCACAAAGGAGGGAAGTCCAACATGAGGAGTGAGAGACACATGCAAGAGAGAAGGTTGTGCACACAGGGTGGTGGCCAGGTGAGGTTGCCAGAGCTTGAGTGGGGTGGGAAGAACACCCACACAGAAAAATATCCCAGAATGTCTGTCAGAGCCTAAGTGTGACCACTGAATCCCTGCTGTTGGGGTCCAAGCAGGTCTCAATGTGGGGCAACCTGGGAAAAGGGGTTAAAGTCCAAGCAGGAGGGGCAGTGGAGGTGACTCCATATAAGGGTGCCAAAACCTCAATAGAATGAGGTATGCACTTACACAAGGGCAGAGAGAATAGGCATTGGCAAGAAGATATATTAACAATAGTGCCAACCAGGTTTCTCACAGTGACATACGTTCATTTATTTTTACAGAGAAGAGTGTGATATACTGATTAGTAAAAAAGGTTTACAAAGCTCTTTCCAGGATATCATACAATAGGAAAAGTACACAAAATATGTACTAAGCCCTTTCTAGAAGAATGGCCCCAAATATCAATAGTGGTGACCTTAGGGTGGTGTGATTAGTGATCTCAGGGTATTTCTTCCTCGTTATTGTTATTTCTCTTTTTCCTACAATATTTATGTTTAGCATCTGTGATATTCATATTTATTCAATCACTTATTGGATGTTTACTATGCTTCAGAAAGGCTCTGCTGATAAACACATGAATATTCTTTATCTTTCAGCAGTGCAGTTGCCAGATACTGCAAATTCGAAAAAAAGGGACACTTGAATAATTACTTTCAACCGAATATGCTTAGATTGATTTAACATTCTTGCCAGCAGATTACCACAGCGAAGACAAGACCAAGTGTAAAACACTTGCCATTGACAAGTACAGGCTTCTGAATATAAGTGGTCAGATGATCCCTGACTGAGATGGATATTTAAATCAAGCTTAGGGTTCATGTGATGCAAAAGAAAGATCATTCTGGTAGATTGCAGCAAGATAAATGTAATAATAACCCATTAGTAGCTATTTTTTGACAGACTTCTGGAACTTTTCTGTAAATATGTGATGACTTTGAAAGTTGAATCCACTTTTCCACAGATAGATAAGTCGCCATGCATGGGCTATAACAGGTAGAATCACCTTTGGTTATGTCTATAGGACATAAAGCAAAGTGGAGATTTGGGAGTTATTAGGGTCTAATTTGATCTATGTAGATAACCAATCCAGATAATAAGTCCTTTGGGTGAGTTATGTGTACTGAATTATCTGGTTTGACCGTCTACATGTAAACATAGATCAAATTAATAGGATAATTGTCAAACTTGTTCTTCACCTTGTGGTGTGTGGACTTGCTCTCAGGATGTAATTGGCACTCTGGGAGAGTTAAGCTCAAAACTGAGTAAACAGTAACAATAACTAATGGAGACTCTGCTGAGTCTAGTAGAAAATGCAACTTCTGAATATCCATATGTTCAGAATTGTTAAGGCGAGTCTGTGTTCAGTGGTATGTCCTGAAAAGTTGCCTAATTCTACTTGTGTTTTCAAAATCAAACATGAAACTGTCAACTTTAATTCTGATTTATTGAGGGAAAGACTAATAAAAAACGATTTTTAAATGCACGAGTAAAAAAGAAATGGACACTATAGAGAGGTCAGTTAAAACGCAACTTTAAATAGCATTAGTTAAAAATTTATTTTTTATTAGATAATTGCCCTTCAGAAGCTTGACTGAGAAAAATGGGTTTATGAAAAGCATAATAGATTAATACAATAATTATGTCCTCAAAAATGACATTTATCAGCATACAGATCTCATTATGTATTCTCAGCAAAACACAAAAATGAGAGAGACAGTGTAAGTGATAAGGCAAAGGCAAGGTTTTCCATTATAGAAAATTTAGAATATTCAGAGTGAGTGTTTCCAAGGCAACTGTCTATGTTTTACCCAGCAAATAAGCATGAGGAAAAGTTTGTAAGTATCATTATTTGAGAGAGCTTATTTGATAGATATGATAATACAAATATCTACATATGTTCACCTCCATTTCCATATAGTAATGTGAGTTCACATACAATAGCTGCTCTGGGTGGAGTTGTCATTAGAGATGGAAGGTGCAGGGAGAGAAACAAACACCTTGCGCTCAGTAAATCAGTCTGCTGATGAACCAGTCAAGTAAAACACATTTCCTAGACACCTGCTATTGACTGTCATACCACACTACTAACTATGGAAAGTACAGAGAATAAAAAGAAATATTCCTTGGATTCAAGGAATAAAATGACTGAGTAGGGAATTGGGCATCTACAACAGGAACATCAGCTAAGACCGGGGGAAATGCTTGCCGCATGCCGGAGGAGTGCTATGGGGTAGCCTGTGGTGCCCAGAGCATGTTCCTTGGATCAGCAGCCTTAGGACCATCTAAAACTTGTTAAAGTGCAAATTCTCAGGGCCCATCCCAGATACTAAATCTTAAACTCTGGAGGTGGATCCTAGTACTGTGTATCTAACAGGCTCTTTAGGTGTAGACTATAAATCATGGAAGGAATTAAATAAGAAGGAGATCACTGTGTGTGCAGAATTATGGAAGAGGAGGATAAATTTGACCTGAAATTTGAAAAATGGATATAAGAATCTGGGAGCCTGGAAAGGAAGAGAAAGTGTTTTAGTCACAGAGGAGGATGTGAGAAACAGTAGCATTTCATTCATATCCCTGTTAGAGAAGTCATCTGTTATATTTTATGTATATTTTCACATGCTTTTGTCCTCCAATAGACTGTAAATTTCTAAGAGTAGAGATCTAATTTTAATTATGCTCTCATTTCAGTGCTTCACACACAGGAAGCTCTCAAAAAACACAGGAAAAGGAGAAATTGGATCAGAAAGAGGAGAGACGAAGAAAGTTAAAAATATATGTATATTAATATATATAATTTATATATATAAATATATATGTATAGGCTTTGTGATAAGGTGAGAAGTACACTGGATTTAGAACCAAAAGACAATATATTTAAATACATTTGAATCTTACATATTACCAAAGGATTCCTTTATTCTCAGTGTTGGTTTCCTTATGTATGCAATGAAAATGACAAATACTACCTCAAAGACGCTGGTGCAAAATAAACTATCTTACATAATTTGATAGTATTTAGCATTGTGTATAGTCTGTGATATTGCACAGTGAATATTTATTAATACTGAAATAGTGATTTTTTAAAAAGATTTTTATTTTATTTATTTATTTGACAGAGACAGAGATCACAAATAGGCAGAGAGGCAGGCAGAGAAAGAAGGAAAGCAAGCTCCCCTCTGAGCAGAGAGCCTGATGTGGGACTCGATCCCAAGACCCTGAAATCATAACCTGAGCCGAAGGCAGAGGCCCAACCCTCTGAGCCACCCAGGCGCCCCATGATTTTTTTTTTTTAATGGTCAAGGCCAAGGTGTCTCCTGAATTCTCTCTTCCTTTGCTCCTTCCTTTATTCCTTTAGTTTTTGCTATCATTCCCTGCCTTTTATAGTCTTTCTCATGCTTGTCATTTATATGCACATCTCTGGATTCCTACTTAATCAAATTTTCTCCTCTTTTTCTTACTTAAATTGCTAACACTTTTAGAGAATAAGTGCCAATGGAAAGGCTAAATGTTTTTGCATGATCTTATTTAAAAATCTCAACAGTGCAAGGATCTTAATCATTCCTATTTTGTAGACAGAATCCAAACTTTTAGAAAGATTCAAGTAAGATTTCCAGCAACACTTGGTTATTAAGTGCTTGATGAAGTTTGAGCCCAGGCAATTGGAAGCTCACAATAGGCTGCTTCTTCAATCCCAAATCTTCCCACTATGCTCCACATTCTAGTAAGAAAAAAAAAAAAAAGTTCATCAAGCATGATATCAAACTATTTAAGCCATCTTCAACTCTATCCCTTTTCATTTTAGGAATGCCTTGGGTTATACTACCTTGTACTTGTGGTGTTTATGTAGGAATCTGCTGACTCTTTCAACCAAGGGCTTAAAGTGTTTCTAGGTGTCCTCATGTTACCCTTATGCAGCATATGGGGAAATGTTACATCAATGTGGTGGAGAGCCCAGGTAGTAGTTTCTGGGTCATCTTTCCTTAGCAAAAGAGTTGTTTGTTTGTTTAATCAAGAGAGCTAACAAAATACAATCATACTTACATACTCTGTTTAAAAAAGTGAAGGAATTGGTAATATATTTTAAGTAAGATATCCATTCACAATGAATGCGTTTTAAAAATGAAACATTTTGTGCTCAAATGGTAAGTTTTGGTGTTCTGGAAAATTCAGTTATTTGTAACTCTTCCTTCCCAAACAAAGCACAATAAATAACACGTTGTGCACATTCCTTTATTGTGGGGCTATTGCCTCAATTATCTGTACAATCACTTCATTTTGCAACTTCACTCTGCCTGTGTAGGGCATTGCCCTGGTTGGTAATTGTGTGGCCTATTGTTTGCAGCACATGGATAATTATTATGCTGTGAACATCAATTTGTCCTATTGTGCCAAATGGCTCTACTTCCCGAGGGAGGTGATGGTAGCTGTGATTCCCCTCAGTAGGGGGTGGGATGTTGCTCAGGGCTAGAGTTCTGCCCAGTAATTCCCTCTTTACAAGTAAGACTATACATAGTACATCCTAGAAGTCCTTCATTATAGCATTTGTTTTCTGCTTGTTAACATCATTTCACGCTGGATGGGCACTAGTGTAATTTTCCATTTTGTTTCATCAAATTAAGGGAAGAAAGGAGACTGTCTTGCAAGCCTTTTATTTTATAGACAGTTGGTCATTTCATTAACACTTTTCATATTCTTGTTTGTCATGATGACTGACGATAGTAAAAAGATTTTCTCCCCATTAACTTATGAGAGAACAGCACTTTTATTTATTTATTTATTTTTGGGCTGAGAAGTATTGATCCACCGAAGAGGACATTTATTAAAATGTAACCAGCATCATGGCACTTGCAAGTGGCACACACTTTAACCGATTAAATAGTCATGAAGAAAGAAATCAATACATCTTGGATTCCTCTACTCTGGTCTCTGCCAGCAAAGTGGCCTCACAAATTAAGAAAGAAATAAACAAATGTGTTTACGCTGAATGTTTAAAGCACTTTGCACTTTAATCAGGAAGTAAATGGACATTAGTAATATTAGTTGGGTAGGTAGTTTGGATGTGGTTACATCTGTACAAACCTGATGATAAATAAGAGATTTACTACTGAAGTTCCCAACCACAACAGGAGTAAAGCACATCCATGGGAGTAAGGCGACTGTGGATAGTTGTCCTATGAAATGCACGAGGAAGGTCACTGAAGTTCATAGGGTAATTTCTTATCAAGTTTCTAATTGTTTTTGTTTTTTGGTAATTCCAGTTTTCATGCCAAATTGTTCACATCTTTCAGCCCCAGGGTTGGGTAGGTTGGTGACCTGGAAATGATTCAATTTACCTAGATGCAAAGGCAACACTAGTGATGTTAGTGGCATAAGTAGATAGTCATAGCTGATTTCCCACGAAATTCCTAATTCTTAGCAGAAAATTCTTGAACTATAATCCAATGTTTGGATATTTTCAGAGACCCAGAGATCATCGATTAACAAAACATTCATTTTAATTGTTGACACTGTAGATTTTTTAAAACTTTGTGATTCTTTTGAGTCATCTATTTTAAACCCAAGAACCCTCTAACTCTTTTAACATATTCTTGCCAAACTTCATCTTCTCAGTTTTCATTTATCATTTTAGGTTATTGTGATAGTCAATATCCCTGCCAGGCTTGCATCACTTGAGTATTTCAACAGTACTACCAACCGTCAACAGAATATGGAATACCAAGAACATGGCTTCATAAAACTCCAGTGCAAGGTTTATTCACAGTTAGCTTTTCCTCAAAGCTTTTTTGACATTATCTTATGCTTTCACTATCCTGGATATGGAATTGCTTTTCTCTAAGGTAAGACCATGCTTTCTAGCTTCTTCTTCTCCTTCTTCTCTCTCTTCTTCTTCTTCTTTAATAAAAACCTCTACCTTATAATCCAAATTATACTTACAAACATCTAGAGCATTTGATCCATCCTTATATCTTAAACTTATTTATTTGTATATCTTTAAAATGAAGAGGAGATTAAGATATTTTATTGGAGGGGGCAATATTAGAATTATACACATACCTTAATATCATATTCTCAGGACACAAGGTATCATTAAAGACTACTATATGTGAATAGTCTATATACTCCGTGTGACTACACTGACTGCATCTATTCCTCAGGGAAGGAATAGTCTGTATCAGGCAGGAATAAGCTGTTATTATAATAGCATAGATAAAATGGATGTGATAGATTTTGGTTTGATCATATTTACTTAACCTTCTTAAAAACAGGCACATTAATTGTAATTTTAGTGTTTTATCATAAGATAGTTTATTAAGGTTAGGGTCCTTGTTTTTGGTCTTCAGGGGGATTTAAGTCCACTATTGTGTCTTAGTCCTAATTATTATTTCCCCACCACCACCAATTATGCCTATGAAAGGAATTTCAGGGCCAGCAGTGTCAGTATAGTGATCCCTTCATAGAGCCATGTTCTGCCTGCCTTCTTGCTTTCCACAGTGCCTTTCTTGACAGTGCTGACACATGTAATGATCTCTGTTCTCTCTGACTTCCATAACATGAAAACCTCCACTGCACATTACCCACTTAATTATATTCCTATTAGATTAATTGTCTTCTGGCTTTATGTTTTCAAATCTAGGTTCTCCAGCTGGATCATAAGTTCTTTTAGGCCCAAAGATAATAAATGTTGATTATATTTTATCCTTTAATATACTTAGCACATTTCTGGGCATAAAGTATATCTTCTATATGTTTTTTGCACCTGAATTCAGGTTAATCAGATCATCAAGTTTAAGTGTTGATTCTTCATTCAGATTCTTATCCAAGCAAGGCCTTTGGTTTTGATAATTTATGCACTGGCAACTTCCCACTCAGGTTATCCTCTAATCTTGGAATTATAAGCTATTTTTGTATTTCATTCCATTTATTGTTAGTCTCCTGGTTCACTGCCCTTAGAGCTAAGGCTGGCTTATAGACACGAACTTGTGATATGAAAAAAGAAAACAAAAAAACCAAAACAAAACTGTGCCAATTCTGAGACAGATGGGTCAGCTTTATTCCAAAAAAATCATTCTTTATATGGAATAGTAACACTTAGAATGTATAGACAAAGATGAGGCATGTATGTGTATCTTACTGGTGAAAAGCAAGATATAAGGCAGTTATAGACACATCACATACTGTTACATTAATTGGAAATTATTTTGTTTACAAAAAGGACCTGCCAATTTAAGTCTTTGTTGAAAGAAGCTGTGTTTGGGTGGGAAGGAGAATGATTGTAAGGATATCACTAAATGGCCAAAATAGTCTATGAAAATAAATTTCAATTGTTTTTAGACTCTAAAGGCAGGCTGAACTAACAAAGGAGGAGAAATAGAATTTCCATAGGCTTTGCACACATTTTTTTAAGTCAGCCAGTTAACAATGAACAAAGAAGAGACTCAAAGAAGAAAAAAAGTACCAACTCCTTAAATCAGTAAAGATCTCATAACCCAAAGAGATAGGAAGAAGCAAAACAAAGCAAGAAAAAAAGTCATTAAACTCAAAGAACAGGCTGAAACACAAGGACTGTGGAGATAAAGGGAAAATATGTACAGAGTGAGGATCTTATCTCACTTAAACAGAGGAACAATGGAAGCAGGCTGCCTTTCCTTTTCCATTAGATAGCATTAGGGATGGACTGCAGAGATGGGACGGGTCGGGGGTGGGGGGGGGGAGAATGCTGAAGGGTTTTCATGGTTGGATTCTTCATGAAAGTTTTCTCCGGCCAAAATCAGTGTGTGTGTGTGTGTGTGTGTGTGTGTGTTGTGTGTGTGTACGTGCGCTCACGCACACACACACACATGCACTCATGAGCATATATGTGAGCTTATTCTCTAATATTTAGCAGCACTTTCTATTACATTTTCTAGAAAGTCATTCAAGGCAGCTGTCCATCAGTGTCCCTCTCAGGAATGTACAGAAGGCAGAGAACAGCAGTACGGGTTTGACTGGGCTTAAGGCTGTACTTTCCATTTTCTTTCCGTGGTTTATTCCCACTATGCTGTCCTTCAAAGCATAACTATTTCCATTTGAATGATTATATCTAACATCATTATCTATGTTGGAATATAGTAGTATATAAGATATGTAATATATACATACCTTTATCTAGTCCCTCAAAGGTGGTTCTGTAAGAATAATTAGCTCATTTTAAGGTACACCAGTCTCTTTGGTTTATTTAGTATATTCCAAATGTTGAATGACCATGGTTCTTTTACCCAAAATTCCATGTCAATGAATTTCATAGTATTTTATAAATTCAATGAATATATTATTATCCATTCAATGGCAGGAAAGACTGCTGAAGAGATACAACATATTCTAAGCACATCTAGTGAGTAAATTGAAAATAATCCTGAGAACTGAGCTCAGATTAGTTCCCGTGCTACTTATTTGAGTGTAGGTGAAGGCCCTTATCATGTCTGGGACTGGGAACCCAACTCCATTATGGATTCAGTCGTATCCATGTGTTCTTTATTCAGATACTCTCACCCATGGAGTTAAAACTAAATGGCAAACAATGGTATCTCCATGATGTTCCTTTAGTTATATATGAGTGAAGCTACTTACTCAACATATACTCCAGGTAAATAGCATTACCTTTGTTTACATTATGTCATTTGTTCAGGTTGCTGAGAGGGTAACAGAAGTGTCAGACATTGTTTCTACACAAAATGAGACTACATTATCCAGAGGGAAATACGTCATATCTAAGTTAAGTGTAGATTATAGAGCAATAGAGGCTTAAGGAAGAAACAAGTCCAGCTTAGAAGAATTTAATGGTCTCCCAGAAACATCTTGGTGGAGGATTCGCACTACGTCAGCTTGCGGTTTTGTTTTTCTTTTAATTTAACTTCTTCCTTTTCATCTTTCCAATTATTCAGTATGTTCAAAGTATAGTTTCTATAAAACTAATACTGCACAATATGACTGCCAGTGTAAGATTTGTACTCATTCCAGCTGTATGTGTGTAAGGCATTAAATGTCATTGAATCACATAATGAGAAACTATTCTCTTTTCAATTCTCTTTCAATGCCACTGATTATGTGAAGACAAGTCTTATTTGGGGTTTAGGAGGTCACTATATCTGAGCTAATATACCTTTTTAACAAAATTGAAGTAGACTTTAAATCCAGAGCCTTAGGCAGACAATAGGTAAGAGCTCCAGTTTTGAAATATTGTTTCATTTTTGTTGTCTTTGTTCTTATTGTTTTAACAGCTTAGATTTAGGAAAAAATATGAAATATATAATATATGTAAAAATTGATTTCAAGGATATGAAGTTTCCTGATTAAATTGATTTAAGTTAATAGTACTCTTTTTATTAATAGAAAGTAATCATACAGGTGGCAGAAAATCTGAAATTTGGAAAACCTCATGCCAACCCAAATTCCCTGCAATTCAAGTCACATCTGTTCTGGAAGCCTTCTTTAATAACGTAAACTCTCAATTGGCTTCCTTACCTCTAGCACTCTTCTAGCCTTTTAATATGTCCCTGTAATAGTGCCTAGCAAATGAGATGGATATTTGCTACATATTGATTGACTGGGTAGATATCAATCTAGGCAGTCAAAGTGACAAGGATTTAGGTGCTGGAGAGTAGGCAGTAGGGTATTCCAGATCAGTAAAATGGGAACATGTAAGGCCCAGATACCAGCATGTCTACCTTTTAAAGTGTTCAGAGTATTGTACAACCACCACAAATAACCCAGGGCTCCATGTTCTTAAACGAATTGCAGGAAATAAATCTCAATAGATGACTAACAGCTGCAAATAATCTGTGTGGTGTATGTTGCTCTACTTTGAATCTGCGTTTAACTTTGCCACCTACTTTCTGCTCAGTCATGATCCACAGATGCTCCCACTGACCACAGGACCTCACTTGACCACCACCTGATTTGAATATAATTTTAGCCCATCTGCTGCAGTGGCCTTTCCTATATTTCTTTTTCTTTTCTTTTCTTTTCTTTCTTTCTTTCTTTCTTTTGTTTTTTTGGTAAGTCTCTAGATTCACAAAAACACCATGCTTTGATATTAAATCCAAATTTTGACAGGCCCCGAAGTTCTATTCATCAATTTTTCTTAAACTACCCCTAGAACAGCCTGGTTATTTTCCATGCTCTGACCTAATGCTCAGAGCAGCAAGTAAAGATAATGCAATGAGATCCATTTGGTTCTAGTTAGCATCTATTTCACATTACCATGATCTGCCCAATTTTCAACATAATGTGGAAGTCTTAAAAAAACAAGTGATAAAAGGGGAAACCATGACACCAATAAGAGCTCCATGCTTGGAGGATGTGTTTAATAGTTCTAACATGTATAACATTAAAATTTTATCAACAAATCAGGGAGAAAGCATTTTGTATACAGAAATCAATTTACTAGGAACTATCTGCAAGATTTGCTTGTAATGTATTTTGCCTCAAAGAATACACTGCTTTTAAATCTAATTCTATTGCATTTTACTGTGTATGAAGAAAAAGGAATGTGAACATTTTTGCTCAAAGCATAAGTAAAAGACTTAGAAGTATTACAGTCAAAAATAAGTACTTTGGTGAAATAAAATAAAACTTCGTGGCACCAGCTTTCCTGCGTGTTTGAGCCTTTCTTTAAAATTTTTCTCCATATACATGAACTTCTTTGTTCCCTTGATTGATAAGCCACTTTATTTATAAAAGCATGCAACGGTGCCACAGGCTAAGCCAGGTGTAGGAAAACCAAGGGCAGTGGTTGTAAACTATTGGTTCCGAATGAGTACAATTACAGTGGGCACTACCGTGCTACATCTGGGGAAAGAGAATGCAAAATAAATGAAACAAATGCAAGTTTGCAAGTGCCATAAACCTGAGTTTGAGTGTCAGTTTTAATGCTCATTGGCTGACTTTGACTAGGTTACATCTAAATAAGCTTTGGTTTTATTGCCCATACCATATGGATAGTATGGGTATTTGTTGAACACAATCCATGTGATTGTTGTGAGGCTGAAATTATATAACAACTGAAAGCTCCTGGCATAGTGTCCAGACTGTACCAGGCATTTAATAATTGCTAGTTGCCTTCCTGACCTTAGTCTATTATGGAGGGGCTTCAGACAGATGACCCCCCTCCCCCAGGAGCTCCACTGCTAAGATCTAAGCCATTGTCGTGTTCTTACAGCATTGATCTAATGTCTTGCTCTGTGTTAGAGTAGTTTTATCTAAAAAACAGTAACCCCTATCAAGGAGATGCAGGACCTAAATGCAATTCATCTGAACATAGTATATCCTTGGGATGTACTTCAACCAGCCATCCTAGTGCTTTCTCTGTGTTGGTGTAACTAGTCCTGTGCTCCAGACAAATCCCCTCAGAGTGGTACCAGCTTCTAGTTTTGCCCTTTTGTTTTACAGAGGAAGGCCTCAACTATAAGTAAGTAGAAGACTTACCTAAAGCATCACAATAGGCAAGTGGAAGATCAATAAGAAGCACACAATTTGCTGACACCCTTTTATTTATATGATGTCTGTTACAGCCTTTGGAGGGGAGAAAAAAGTCTCAATCCTTAAGCAATTGGGATTTTGGAAGAGAACCAAGGTGCAAAGAGTTAGGAACTTCAGATAAGTACACTTAGGGATGCAAACCAATGGAATGGTCCGTTCAGGAACTCTCTGGAGGAAGGGTATCCAGAAGCTGGAGCTGATCACAGGGCTAGACAGTAGGCTTCAGATGTTGAGGAGATACTGAAACACCTCCCTCAGCTTGGCAGAGGGGCTTGAGGGGACTGGTATAGGAGTACCTGAGAAAATAGTTCACCACTATGCATGTGAAGAACAGACTTGAATGCTAAGAATAAAATAACTTAAAAAAAAAAAACCACCTTTTTATGGAATTATTTATTTGAATGTGAATTTAGGTTACTTTAGAAAAATAACTAGTCCCATTAATTATGTCAGAATATTCAAATAGATATAGTCTAGTAATATTTTACCTCATTATAATAGGACTGTAGTTAGATGACTGTTAGGTCTTCAGGCCTTATTGCTCTTTCCCTCAAGCCACACACACACACACACACACACACACACACACACACCCCTTATATATGTGTGTGGGTATGTACTTACAGTTATACATATGGGCTTATCTATACACACCCCACACACAAGCATGGGATGCTTTGTCAGGCATTTGATTTTACATGTCAGAAAGCAATTTTACAAAGTATACTACATTCCCCAAGTGCTTTCACTTCTCTTCATTATTCCTCATTAAAGAAGCTATCCAAATGGAATGGTAAAAGTGTGGGCAATGGAGCCAGACAGGCAGGGTTGTGAATTCCAACTTTGCTATTTGTTGTGTGACCTTGGGCAAACTACTTAACATTGTCTATCTCAGTGTCCTAACTATGAAATGGCAATAAAATACTGTGTCCTTGATTTGTTGTATGCAAAGAGCTAATGGAGAGATGATACTCAAAACAGCATCATTCACAAGGTGGAATCTAAATAAACATTAACTCATAGATGTGATATTATGGTTCTGGTTTTTTTTTTGTTACACAAGCAGACTGGAAGCCAAGTATTATGTTCTTGGTCACTTGGTAATATGTAGCTCTCTGGGTTAGGAATATAAAAGGAAGCAACTTATAAGTAAGCATTTGAAATACAAAAAGGAAGAAGATAAGGCATTTCTACTTATTTTAAAGTTACAGTACCTATAAACAAAATGTTACCTCACTGGATTGGAAAATTAAGCAACTTACTGTGCATATTGGAATGGTTAGCCTTCTTTCTTTGGGGAAATCATGCTAACAGGAAGAGATCCCGATTCTGGTTGGTAGGTATAGACTGGTCTAGATGGAAAACCACTGTGGAGAACTACTCAGAGCCTTTTAGTCACTGCCTTCTCTGTCCCTGGGCCTCAACTCAGGAATTCAAATTTGAAAGCAGAACTGGGAAGGCTGAAAAATGTTTTAATCACTATTTTTCTTTTAGGTCTGGCTTAAAATCAGAAAGTACTGGGAATATAAACTTTCAGCTAAACACCATTTGGTCATACTAATAAATGATTGAATTTAGAGACACAAGCAGGTTTTGCTTTTGTTTTGTTGTCTCTCTGTTTAATTTTAAAACAAATAATACATTTTTGAGTGATTCCATTGATTGCTTTGCCATTTTATCAGTTAGCATTTGCAAAATTTTGTTTCATGTAATATAAATCAATTATCAGAAGTGTTTTTATAAAAAAAATTATATGGTTAATACAAGGTTAAACAAAAATAAATCAGTGTGTATCCTGAAGGACTTCTGTGGTACAAGAAAGGAAAATATATTTGGTCTCTGCCCTGATTTCTGGCGCAGAGCTTCAAAAACCCTTGGAATATCCTTAGTGATAGGAATGTCTCATTATATTAATGAAGTGACTCTTGAGGTCCCTAGATAGATTCAGTATGGAAATTTGTTGCCAGAAAATAATAGACAATTAGAAGGTTAGAACTTTTAGCTCTACCTCCAGACCTCGGTGAGAGGAGAAGGACTGGGGACGGAGTTCAATCATCAACAGTCACTGATTTGATCAATCCTGCCTACAAAATGAAGCTTTCAACAACAACTCCTGAATAATAACGTTTGGGAAGCTTCTAGGTTTGCAAATATGTCAATGTCTTTGGAGGATGGAGCTCCTGAAAAAGGCACGAAAGCTCTGTGGCTCTTCCCATGCCCCCTGTCCTATTTATTGCTTCCATTCAATTGTTCATGAGTTGCATCCTTTATACCAAAGCTCTAATTTAGGTATAGCTTTCCTGAGTTCTGTGAGCATTATAGAGAATTAGTGTACCTGCGGATGGGATGTCACTTGTAATCTGAAGGGCAGAAGTGTGAGTAACCTTAGGATACTCAAGAATTGTGGCTAGTGTCTGAAGTGAGAGAAGTCTTGTGGCAATGAACCCTTAACCTAGGGGTCTGCATTAACTCTAGGTATTTAGTGTCAGAATTGAGTTGAATTGTAGGACACCCAATAGGTGCAAGAGAATTTGTTCTTGTTGGAAAAGATGTAACTTCTAAGATATTTCGATATATTAAATGCATTCAAAATCTTCTTTGGATTTAACTTTCCAAAACTATTATTTTACTCTAAGATTCTTTACTTGAGAAGAACATCATGGGACCTTACAATTTTAGCAGACACTTTAAAAAATCATTTTATAAAACTGTTTCAACATATTTACCACAATATTCTGCATTTAACCTCTGAGTTAGGTACTGCAAGTACAGCAAAAAATTAAATGCAAGTGGACCTTTTATTGTTTTCTTTACAATCATAGCATCTCAAGACCCTCTGCTTGCTTCTATTTCTAGTTTTAGTCTGAGGTCTTAGCTCTTCTTTAGAAAACCACCTCCACAATCCTTGCATTGGCAAAAATCATAATAAGCCTCAGTAGGAGTCACTGGGTTAGAAGTAGGTGTCAGAGATAAAGAAGGTGTTGTATACATATACAATGGAATATTACTCTACCATCAAAAAGTGAAATCTTATCATTTATAACAATGTGGATGGAACTACAGGGTATTTTGTTAAGCAATATAAGTCAATCAGAGAAAGATAATTATCATATGAGTTCACTCATATGTGGAATTTAAGAAACCAAACAGAGGATCATAGGGGAAGGGAGGGAAAAATAAAATAAGGCAAAATCAGAAAGGGAGATAAGACA
This sequence comes from Spilogale gracilis, assembly GCA_004023965.1. NCBI lineage: Eukaryota > Metazoa > Chordata > Mammalia > Carnivora > Mephitidae > Spilogale > Spilogale gracilis. The sequence goes on along the minus strand of PITA01005153.1, from coordinate 917 downwards.
TAAGAGACTTAACCATAGGAAACAAACTGAGGGTTGTTGGAGGGGAGGAGTGTTAGGGGATGTGGTAACTGCGAGATGGGCATTAAGGAGGGCATGTGATGGAATGAGCACTGGGTGTTTTATGCAACTGATGAATCACTGAACTCTACTCTGAAACTAATAATACACTACATGTTAATTAACTGAATTTAAATAAAATAAAAGCAAAAAAAAATAAGAGGTATCAGGGGGTTTTAGAGTCAAATAAAAAGCAACGTGAGTGATCCTGAATGAACCCATGGCCTCAAACAAGTTTCATAAACACAATGCCAACAGAGACCAGTCCATTAACAGAAAAGGAAGTAGTCTTGGAGGTGAACATTTCCACCTGAAGAAGAGAACTGATCTCCAGCTTCAATTATTGCCAACCAGTAATCTAGGCCCAATGTTGGCACCTCCCCTGAGCTGTCAAGAGGCAGAAATCTATCTTTTGTGATTCTTTTCTTTTTTTTTAATAGGAATTAAATTTTATTTTGTTTTTTGTTTTTTTGGGGGGAGGATAGCCAAAATTACCATGTTTATTTTTATTTCCTACACATTACCATTTTATTTTTTATTTTATTTTATTTTATTTTATTTTATTTATTTTATTTTATTATTTTATTTTTTATTTCCTTATTTTATTTTATTTTTTTTTACAACTAAATTATATTTTATTTTATTTTATTATTTTTTTTTTATTATTTTTTTTTTATTGTTACTAAATTTTTTTTTCCAGTGTTTCAAGATTCATTCCCCATTCCCCACACCCAGTGCTCCCCGCTTTAGGTGTCCCCAGTACCCACCACCAGGCTCTCCCATCCCTCCACCCCCCTCCCTCCAAGTCCCTCAGTTTGTTTCTGTGTTCAAAATCTCTGTTGTTTCGTTTCCCTCCCTAG
>PITA01005152.1:95357-114296 GCA_004023965.1 Spilogale gracilis | reverse complement strand
GCTTGCATTCCCACCAACAGTGTAAGAGGGTTCCCCTTTCTCCGCAGCCTCTCCAACACTTGTTTCCTGTCTTGTTAATTTTGGCCATTCTGACTGGTGTAAGGTGGTATCTCAGTGTGGTTTTGATTTGAATTTCCCTGATAGCTAGTGACGCTGAACATTTTTTCATGTGTCTGTTAGCCATTTGTATATCTTCTATAGAGAAGTGCCTCTTCATGTCTCCTGCCCATTTTTTGATGTGTTCATCTTCTTTTGGAATGTTGAGTTTGAATAGTTCTTTATAGATCTTGGATATCAGCCCTTTGTCTGTCGTGTCATTTACAAATATCCTCTCCCATTCTGTGGGTTGCCTCTTTGTCTTGTTGACTGTTTCCTTTGCTGTACAGAAGCTTTTTATTTTGATGAAGTCCCAAAAGTTCATTTTTGCTTTTGTCTCCTTTGCCTTTGGAGACGTGTCTTGAAAGAAGTTGCTGTGGCCGATGTCAAAGAGGTTACTGCCTATGTTCTTTTCCAGGATTTTGATGGATTCCTGCTCACGTTGAGGTCTTTCATCCATTTCGAGTTTGCCTTTGTGTGTGGTGTAAGAGAATGGTCTAGTTTCATTCTTCTATACATAGCTGTCCAATTTTCCCAGCACCATTTATTGAAGAGACTGTCTTTTTTCCACTGGATATTTTTTCCTGCTTTGTCAAAGATGATTTGACCATACATTTGTGGGCCCATATCTGGACTCTCCACTCTGTTCCATTGGTCTATTTCTCTGTTTTTGTTTCAGTACCATGCTGTCTTGGTGATCACAGCTTTGTAATAAAGCCTGAAGTCAGGTAATGAGATGCCCCCAGCTTTGTTTTTCTTCTTCAGCAATTCCTTAGCAATTCGGGGTCTTTTTTGGTTCCATATAAATTTTAGGATTGTTTGTTCCAACGATTTGAAAAATATTGGTGGGATTTTGATCGGGATGGCATTGAAAGTATAGATTGCTCTGGGCAGTATAGACATTTTGACAATGTTTATTCTTCCGATCCATGAGCATGGAATGCTCTTCCATCTTTTTGTGTCTTCTTCAATTTCTTTCATGAGTGTTCTGTAGTTCCTCCAGTACAGATCCTTGACTTCTTTGGTTAGGTTTATTCCTAAGTATCTTATGGTTTTTGGTGCTATAGTAAACAGAATCTATTCTCTGATTTCCCTTTCTGTATTTTCACTGTTAGTGTATAAGAATGTAACCGATTTCTGTGCACTGATTTTGTATCCTCCCACATTACCAAATTGTTGTATGAGTTCTAGTAGTTTGGGGGTAGAGTCTTTTGGGTTTTCCACATAGAGTATCATGTCATCTGCAAAGAGAGAGAATTTGAGTTCTTCTTTGCCAAGCTGAATACCTTTTATTTCTTTCTGTTGTCTGATAGCTGTTGTTAGGGCTTCTAACACCATGACCAGGTGGGATTTATCCCAGGGATGCAAGGGTGGTTCAACACTCACAAATCAATCAACATGATAGAACAAATCAATAAGAGAAGAGAGAAGAACCACATGGTACTCTCAATTGATGCATTTGACAAAATACAACATCCGTTCCTGATCAAAACTCTTCCAAGTATAGGGATAGAGGGAACATTCCTCAACGTCATAAAATCTATCTATGAAAAACTCACAGCGAATATCATTCTCTATGGGGAAAAACTGACAGCCTTCCCTCTGAGATCAGGAACAAGACAAGGATGCCCACTCTCACCACTACTGTTCAACATGGTATTCATCCTTTCTGACGGCTGAGTAGTATTGCATTTATGGATGGACCACCTCTTTGTCCATTCAGCTGTTGAAAGGCATTTCAGCTCTTCCACATTTTGGCTACTGTGGACACTGCTGCTAAAAACATTGGGATACATATGTCCCTTTTCACATCTGTATCTTTGGGGTAAATACCAGTAGTGCAATTGCTGGGTCATAGGGTAGCTCTATTTTTAATTTTTTGAGGAATCGCCACACTGTTTTCCAAAGTGACTGCAGCAACTTGCGTTCCCACCAACAGTATAAGAGGGTTCCCTTTTCTCCACAGCCTCACCAACATTTGTTTCCTGTTTTGATAATTTTTACCATTCTAACTGATGTAAGGTAGTATCTCAGTGTGGTTTTGATTTCAGTTTCGCTGATGGCTAAAGTTGAAAAGTTTTTCATGTGTCTGTTAGCCATTTATTTGTCTGTCTTCTTTGGGGAAGCATCTGCTCCTGTCTTCTGCCCATTTTTTGACTGGATTGTTTGTATTTGGGGTGTTGAGTTTGAGAAGTTCTTTATAGATCTTAGATACCGGTCCTTTATCTGTAGTGTCATTTGCAAATATCCTCTCCCATTCCGTGGGTTGTCTCGTTGTTTTGTTGACTGTTTCCTTTGCCGTGCAGATGTGTTTTATCTTGATGAAGTCCCAAAAGTTCATTTTTGCTTTTGTTTCCCTTGCCTTTGGAGACAAGTCTTGAAAGAAGTTGCTGTGGCTGAAGAGGTTACTGCCCATGTTCTCCTCTAGGATATTCATGGATTCCTGTCTCACACGGAGGTCTCTCATTCATTTTGAGTTCATCATTGTGTATGGTGAAGGGGAATGGTACAGTTTCATTCTTCTGCATGTAGCTGTCCAATTTCCCCAGCACAGTTTATTGAAGAGATGGTCTCTTTTCCATTGGATACTTTCTCCTGATGTGTCACATGTTAGTTGACTGTTGAGTTGAGGGTCCATTTCTGGATACTCTGTTCTGTCCCATTGGTCTGTGTGTGTGTGTGTTGGTGTCAATACCACACTGTCTTGGTGAGCACAGCTTTGTGGTAGAGCATGGAATTGGGCAACATCAGGCCCGCAGCTTTGGTTTCCTCTTTCAACACTCCCTTGGTGATTCGGGGTCTTTTCTTGTTCCATATAAATTTTAGGATTGCTTGTTCCAGCTCTGTGAAAAATGCCAATGGTATTTTAACAGTGGTGGTGTCAAAAGTGTTGATTTCCTTGGGCAGCATAGACATTTTAACAATGTTCATTCTTCTGATCCATGAGCATGGGATGTTTTTCCATCTTTTTGTGTCTTCCTTGATTCCTTTCATGAGTGTTCTGTAGTTTCTAGAGTATAGATCCTTTACCTCTTTGGTTAGGTTTATTCCAAGCCATCTTATGGTTTTGGTGCTATTGTAAACGGAATTGATTCTCTAATTTTCCTTCTACAATTACATTGTTGGTGTATAAGAAAGGAACTGGTTTCTGTGAATTGATTTTGTATCCTGCCACATTACTGAATTGCTTGCTGTATGGGTTCTAGTAATTTGGGGGTGGAGTTTTTGGGGTTGTCCACATAAAGTATCATGTCAGCAGTGAAAAGAGAGAGTTTGACGACTTCTTTGCCAATTTGAATGCCTTCTATTTCTTGTTGTTGTGTGCCTGCTGAGGCTGGGACTTCTAGGACTATGTTGAGTAGCAGTGGTTAGAGTGGACAGCCCTGCCGTGTTCCTGACCTTAGGGACAAAGCTCTCAGTTTTTCCCCATTGAGAATGATACTTACTTTGGGTTTTTTATTGATGGCTTTTATGATCCTGAGGTATGTTCCCTCTAGCCCTAAACTCTGACCAGTTTTAATCAAGAAAGTGGCCGGCGACCACTCGCTGGAGTCCGGGCTCTGCCAGGACCCCCGACCCTAGCGCGGTCTGGGTTTTTAAAGAGACGAAGCCTGCCCTGGTCGGCATGTTTCCAAAGAAACAAAACAATCCTGGTGGGTATGTCTCCAAAGACACAAACATATGCCGGTGGGTATGTCTCCAAAGGAACAGACGTGTCCAGCTGGACATGTCTCCATTCAATAGAGCAAAGCGACAGCAGTAAGCTTATTCTTTTACAGAGGTGGGAGTAGCTGGTTGTGCACGATAATCCAGTGGGGTGCTTTATTATTGCTTTGTAACCGGCCAGAGCTAGTTGGGTGTTTTATATCATTGGGCTCACCTAGGGTCACATGTCCTAGTTAGCCTCACAACCACCATTTTCGGTATCTGCTGACCATGTAACAAAAGGATGCTGTATTTTGTCACATGCTTTTTCTGCATTAATTGAGAGGATCATTAGATTCTTGTCTTTTCTTTTATTAATGTGCTCTGTCATGTTGATTGATGAACGAATACTGAACCACCCTTTCATCCCAGGAATAAATCTCACCTCGTCGTGATTGAAAATCCTTTTAATGCATTGTTAGATCCTATTGACTAGGACTTGGTTGAATATTTTGGCATCCGTGGTCATCAGGAATATGGGTGTGTAATTCTCTTTTTTGATGGGGTCTTTGCCTCGTTTTGGGATCAGGGTAATGCTGGACTCACAGAACAAGTTTGGAAGTTTTCCTTCCATTTCTATTTTTTGAAATAGCTTCAGGAGAATAGGTATTCTTTAATAGAATTAGGTATTTGTTAATAGAATTCCCTTGGGAAGCCATCTGGCCCTGGAGTTTGGTGGGGTTTTTTTTTTGGGGGGGGGGATGAGGTTTTAGATTACTGCTTCAATTTCATTACTGATTATTGGTCTATTCAGATTGTCTCTTTCTTCCTGTTTCAGTCTTGGTAGTTTATAAATTTCCAGGAAGGCATCCATTCCTTCCAATTTGCTTAATTTGTTGTCTTACAGCTGTTGGTAATAATTTTTAATAATTGTTTCTATTTCCTTGGTATTAATCATAATCTCTCCCTTTCATTCCTGCTTTATTAATTTGGGTGCTTTCCCTTTTCTTTCAGATAAGTCTGGCCAGAGGTTTATCAATCTTATTAATTCTTTTAAAAGAACCAACTTCTAGTTTTGTTGATCTCTTCTACTCTGTTTCTGTTTTTTTTTTTTAATTTCTTTATTTTTCAGTGCTCCAAGATTCGTTGTTTATGCCCCACACCCAGTGCTCCATGCAATAGAGAACCTGGTGGTGGGTGCCCTCAATACCCACCACCAGGTTCTCCCATCCCCCACCCCACTCCCCCTCCAAGACCCTCAGTTTGTTTGAGTCCAAAGTCTTTTATGTTTCGTCTCCCTCCCCAATTTACCCCACTTCCCATTTCCTCTCCTTCTCCTACTGTCCTCTATATTACTCTTTATGCTCCACAAGTAAGCGAAACCATGTGATACTTGACTTTCTCTACTTGGCTTAGTTCACTCAGGATAATCTCTTCCAATCCGGTCCATGTTGCTACAAAAGTTGGGTATTCATCCTTTCCTATGGAGGCATAGTATTCCATTGTATATATGGACCACATCTTCTTTATCGATTCATCTGTTGACGGGCACCTTGGCTCTTTCCACAGTTTGGCGATTGTGGCCATTGCTATGAAATTGGGGTATATATGCCCCTTCTTTTCACTACATCTGTATCCTTGGGATAAATTCCCAGTAGTGCAATTGCTAGGTCATAGGGTAGCTCTATTTTTAATGTTTTAAGGAATCTCCACACTGTTTCCAAAGCAACTACACCAACTTACATTCCCACCAACAGTGTAAGAGGGTTCCCCTTTCTCCTCAGCCTCTCCAACACTTGTTGTTTCCTGTCTTGTTAATTTTGGCCATTCTGACTGGTGTAAGGTGGTATCTCAGTGTGGTTTTGTTTTGAATTTCCCTGATAGCTAGGGATGACGAACATTTTTTCATGTGTCTGTTAGCCATTCGTATGTCTTCTATGGAGAAGTGCCTTTTCATGTCTGCTGTCCATTTTTTTTCGGTGTGATCATCTTCTTTTTGGATGTTGAGTTTGAGGAGTTCTTTATAGATCTTGAATACCAGCCCTTTGTCTGTAGTGTCATTTGCAAATATCCTCTCCCGTTCTGTGGGTTGCCTCTTTGTTTTGTTGACTGTTTCCTTTGCTGTACAGAAGCTTTTTATTTTGATGAAGTCCCAAAAGTTCATTTTTGCTTTTGTCTCCTTTGCCTTTGGAGACGTGCCTTGAAAGAAGTTGCTGTGGCTGATGTCTAAGAGGTTACTGCCTATGTTCTCTTCGAGGATTTTGATAGATTCCTGCCTCATATTGAGGTCTTTCATTCACTGAGTTTATCTTTGTGTGTGGTGTAAGAGAATGGTCGAGTTTCTTCTATACGTAGCTGTCCATTTATTGAAGAGACTGTCCTTTCTCCACTGGATATTTTTTTCTGCTTTGTCGAAGATGCTTTGACCATAGATTTGTGGGTCCATATCTGGATTCTCTACTCTGTTCCATTGGTCTATTTCTCTGTTTTTGTGCCAGTACCATGCTATCTTGGTAATCACAGCTTTGTAATAAAGCCTGAAATCAGGTAAGGTGATGCCTCCAGCTTTGTTTTTCTTCTTCAACAATTCCTTAGGAATTCAGGGTCTTTTTTGGTTCCATATAAATTTTAGGATTGTTCCAACGATTTGAAAAATATTGGTGGGATTTTGATCGGGATGGCATTGAAAGTATAGATTGCTCTGGGCAGTATAGACATTTTGACAATGTTTGTTCTTCCAATCCATGAGCATGGAATGCTCTTCCATCTTTTTGTGTCTTCTTCAGTTTCTTTCAGGAGTGTTCTATAGTTCCTCGAGTACAGATCCTGAACTTCTTGATTAGGTTTATTCCTAGGTATCTTAACGGTTTTTGGTGCTATAGTAAACGGAATTGATTCTCTGATTTCCCTTTCTATATTTTCCTTGTTAGTGTATAAGAACACAACTGATTTCTGTGCATTGATTTTGTATCCTGCCACATTACCAAATCGTTGTATGAGTTCTAGTAGTTTGGGAGCAGAGTCTTTCAGGTTTTCCATATAGAGTATCATGTCATCTGCAAAGAGAGAGAGTTTGACTTCTTCTCTGCCAAGTTGAATACCTTTTATTTCTTTCTGTTGTCTGATTGCTGTTGCTAGGACTTCTAACACTACGTTGAACAGTAGTAGTGAGAGTGGGCATCCTTGTCTTGTTCCTGATCTCAGAGGAAAGGCTGTCAGCTTTTCCCCATTGAGAATGATATTCGCTGTGGGTTTTTCGTAGTTTATGAGGTTGAGGAATGTTCCCTCTATCCCTATACTTTGAAGAGTTTTAATCAGGAACAGATGTTGTATTTTGTCAAATGCTTTTTCTGTATCAATTGAGAGGACCATGTAGTTCTTCTCTCTTCTCTTATTGATTTGTTCTATCACATTGATTGATTTGTGAGTATTGAACCACCCTTGCATCCCTGGGATAAATCCCACCTGGTCATGGTGGATAATCTTTTTAATGTATTGTTGGATCCTGTTAGCAGGATCTTGTTAAGAATCTTGGTGTCTATATTCATCAGAGATATTGGTCTGAAGTTCTCCTTTTTGATGGGGTCTTTGTCTAGTTGGGGGATTAGAGTAATGCTGGCTTCATAGAAAGAGTCTGGAAGTTTTCCTTCTTTCTCTAGTTTTTATTTCATTGATCTCTGCTCTAATCTTTATTATTTCTTCTACTTTTTTTGGCTTCATTTGCAGTTCTTTCTCCAGCTCCTTAGGTGTAAGGTTAGCTTGTGCATTTCGGATTTTTCTACTTTTTTTTTTTTGGTGTTTAATAAAACAATATATTCTATTAACATATACTGTTTTGTTTCAGGGGTACAGGTCTGTGATCATCAGTCTTACATAATTCATAACACTCACCATAGCGCATTCCCTCCTCAGTGTCCGTTACCCAGCTCCCCCATCCCTCTGACCCCTCCCCTCCAGTAACCCTCAGTTTGTTGCTGGAGATTGAGAGTCTCTTATGGTTTGTCTCTCCGGCTTCATCTTGTTTCCTTTCCCCCCGCTCTTTCCCTATGATCCTCTGTCTTGTTTTTAAGATTCTTCAGGTCAGTGAGATCATATGATAATGTCTTTTTCTGATTGATTTATTTCACCTAGCATAATCGCCTCTAGTTCCATCTGTGTCTTTGCAAATGGCAAGATTTCAATTTTTTTTTAAAGATTTTATTTATTTGACAGAGAGAAACACAGCCAGAGGGGGAACACAAGCAGGGGGAGTGAGAGAGGGAGAAGCAGGCTTCCCGCCGAGCAGGGAGCCCGATGTGGGGCTTGATCCCCGGTCTCCGGGATCATGACCTGAGCCGAAGGCAGTCGCTTAATCAACTGAGCCACCCAGGCGCCCCAAGATTTCAATTTTTGATGGCTGCATAATAGTCTATTGTGTGTGTATGTGTGTATCACATCTTATTTATCCAGTCATCTGTTGAAGGACATCTAAGCTCTTTCCACAATTTGGCTATGGTGGATATTGCTTCGATAAACATTGGGGTGCATGTGTCCCTTCATATCACTACATTTGTATCTTTAGGGTAAATACCCAGTAGTGCAATTGCTGGGTCATAGGCTAGCTCTATTTTCAACTTTTTGAGGAGCCTCCATATTGTTTTCCAAAGTGGCTGCACCAGCTTGCATTCCCACCAACAGTGTGGGAGGGTTCCCCTTTCTTCACATCCTCGCCACATCTGCCATTCTGACTGCTGTGAAGTGGTATCTCACTGAGGTTTTGATTTGTATTTCCCTGCTGCAGAGGGATGTTGACCACTTGTTCATGTGTCTGTTGGCCATTTGGATGTCTTCATTGCAGAAATGTCTGTTTATGTCTTCTGCCCATTCCTTGACTGTATTATTTGTTCTTTGGGTGTTGAGTTTAACAAGTACTTTATAGATTTTGGAGACTAGCCCTTTATCTGATAGGTCATTTGCAAATATCTTCTCCCATCCTGTTGGTTGTCTTTGGTTTTGTTGACAGTTTCCTTTGCTATGTAAAAGCTTTTCATCTTGATGAAATCCCAATATAGTTCATTTTTGCCCTTGCTTCCCTTGCCTTTGGCGATGTTTCTAGGGAGAAGTTGCTGTGACTGAGGTCGATGAGGTTGCTGCCTGTGTTCTCAAAGATTTTGATGGAATTCGTGTCTCACATTGAGGGCTTTCATCCATTTTGAGTCTATCTTTGTGTCATGTAAGGAAATGGTCTTGTTTCATTCTTCATGTGGCTGTCCAAGTTTTCCAACACCATTTGTTGAAGAGACTATCTTTTTTCTATTGGATATTCTTTCCTGCTTTGTCAAGATTAGCTGCCATAGAGTCGAGACCATAGAGCCATTTCTGGGCTCTCTCTTCTGTTGCATTAGTCCATGTGTCATTTTTTTTGCCAGTACTGTATAGTCTTGATGATCACAACTTCATAATAGAGCTTGAAGTCCAGAATTGTGATGCCACCAGCTTTAGTTTTCTTTTTCAACAGTCCTGCAGCTATTTGGGGTCTTTTCTGATTCCATATAAATTTTAGGATTATTTATTCTATTTCTTTAAAAATGTTGATGGTATTTTGCTAGGGAGTGCATTAAATGTGTAGATCGCTCTAAGTAGTATAGACATTTTCATAATATTTGTTCTGTCATTCCGTGAGCATGGAATGTTTTTCCCTGCTCGAAGAGTAGTGGACCAACTGTGCCTTGGATCACAACCTATGGCAACCCCGAGCTGAGAGCCCACTCCTTGGCAACATCTCTGCAGCCTGCTTTCCAGCTCTGAAACCTAGGATCTCTGCTACACTCAGGCACCCTTGGTCACTCTGTGACCCCGCAGGTCCCGAGACCAAACTGTCCCAGTGAGGGTTCCACCCCCAGCCTCGCCACTGGAATGACGTCTCTCCACAGAGTAGACTTCTTAAAGCTCTGATTTTGTGCTTGGCTGCTCTATCACTTGCCCGTGGCTGGCTGACAGAGGCTCCCTCCCACCGCGGTCTGTCTTCCCGTATATCACCTTCCAGAAAGTGGTCTCTTTTCTATTCATAGAATTGCTGCTCTTCTTTTCTTCGATCTCCTGTTGAGTTTGTAGATGTTCAGAATGGTTTGGTAACTATCTAGCTGAACTCCTGGGACCAGATGAGATTTAAGTCTCCTACTCCTCCACCATCTTGCTCCTCCCCCTAATTGGATTGTTCTTCTTTTTCTGAGGAAGGCGTGTATTTTTGAGGGAGGCTCTGTATTTCCCCCTTAGGACCGCCTTTGCAGTATCCTGAAGGTTTTGGATCAATGTATATTCATTATCACACGTTTCATTAATTATTTAAGTTCTTTAATTTCCTGGTTGACCCAGTCATTCTTTAGCAGGATGCTCTTTAACTTCCAAGGGTTTGAATGCCTTACAAATCTTTTCTTGTGACTGAGTTTCAGGTTCAAAGCATTGTGGTCTGGTAACATGGAGGGAAAAATCTGTCTTGGTATCGGCTGAGACCTGATTTGTGACCCAGTATGCCGTCTGTTCTGGAGAATGTTCTATGTGCCCTTGAGTCCAGCAAGTATTCTGTTCTTTTAGGATGGAATGTTCTGTGTGTTTCTATGAAGTCCATCTGGTCCGATGTGTCATTCAGAGCTCGTCTTTGTTGCTCTTCTGGTTATCTGTCCAATGCTGAGAGTGGAGTGTTGAGGTCTCCTACTATTAACATATTATTATGAATATGTTTCTTTATTTTGGTTATTAATTGGTTTATAAAATTGGCTTCTCCCATGTTGGGGGTATAGATATTTACAATTGTTATATCCTGTTGGATAGATCTTTAAGTATAATAAAGTATCCTGTACATCTCTTACTACAGTCTGTTGTTTAAAACCTAATTTGTCTGATAAGAAGATTGCAAAAGCCCATTAGCATGGTGGATGGTTCTTCATCCCCAGTTTCAATCTGGAGGTGTCCTTAGGTTCGAAATGATTCTCTTGTGGACAGCATATGGCTAGGTCCCACTTTTTTTTTTTTTAATCCAATCTGCAACCCTGTTACTTTTGATGGGGATATTTAGGCCATCTACATTTAGAGTGATTATTAAAAGATAAGAATTTAGTGCCATTGTATTGCCAGTAAAGTCCCTGTTTCCATAGATTTTCTGTTTCTTTCTGGTCTATGTGACTCTTGGGGTCTCTTCATTCACAGAATCCCCCTTCATATTTCTTACAGGGCTGGCTTGGTGGTTGCCTATTCCTTCAGTTTCTGCCAGTCCTGAAAGATTTTTATCTCCCCATCCATTCTGAATGACAGCCTTGCTAAATAAAGTATTCTTGGCTGCATTTTTTTTTTCATTTAGTACCCTAAATATGTTTTACCAGCCCTTTCTGGCTTGCCAGGTTTCTGCGGACAAGTCTGATATTCTACTGTTCCTCCATCCATATGTAAGGAACCTCCTCTCGCTGACTATTTTCGCGATTGTTTCCTTGAGTATAAAATTTGCAAGCTTCACTATTAAACGTCAGGGCGTTGATCTACTTTTATTGATTTTGGGAGGGGTCTTCTCGGCCTCTTGACTTGAATGCTTGTTTCCTTCCCCACATTAGTTAAGTTCTCAGCTCTGATTTGCTCAAATAAATCTTCTCACCCTGTCTCTGTCTCCACCCCCTCGGGGATCCCAGTTATTCTGATTTGAACCATTTCATGGCATCATTAATCTCTGCAGTCCTTTTCTCATGTGTTACTAGAAGTCTGTCTCCCTTTTCATCTGCTTCCTACTTTTCTGTCCCCTTGTCTTCTACATCACTCATTCGTTCCTCTCTGTCACTTACCTTTGCTGTGAGAATATCCAGTTTGGACTGCATCTCATTCATAGCATTTTTAAGTTCGGTTTGATTGATCTCATTTCTGCCATTAGAGATTCTATGTTGTCTCTAATGCTTTTTTCAAGCCCAGCTCTGGATTTCATGTTTGCTCTCCTGAATTCTGTCTCTGACATTTTGCTTATATCCATATCCGTTAGTTCTGTGGCCAATAACATTGTCTGTGTTTTGTTTCTTTTCTGAGAGTTCCTCCTCCTCATTCTGTTGAGGGATGGTTGAGTAAATGAGCAGAGTCCAAAATACCAACCCCGACCCAAGGACGATGTACCCTAGGAAAATCCAGAGTTCTTGGAAGCCACCACCAAAGAAAACCAAGCCAAAATGAAACAGAGTAAAACTTACAAAATTAAAATAATTTTTAAATTAAAAAGGGGGTAAGGGGAAGGGGGTCTGTAATCTCTTATTGTGGACAAAGCAGGGTGTTTCAGGGTGTTTCAGTTGTTCCTGAGTGTATTTTGGTCTGTTTGTTGGAGGACAGTACTTCCCAAGATGACCAGGGAAGTAAAATTTGTACCTATATAAAGGTCAAGCTGAAGAGGGATATAAAGACTACAATAAAGCATATATTTATTAAAAAAGTATTTATAAAAAATACATAGGTATGGAAAAGTACCAGTTAAAAAAAATATGAAATATAAGTTGATAAACATCTAGTTGAAAAGAGAAAAAGGTTAAACAAAAAAACAAAAGAAGCGTAAGAGAAAGGCTAAAAGGAGAGTTGTGGCTGCAAGATACACCAGCCGTGAAGCAATGCCTGGAGTGCTATATACTATTTTTCCCTGGAGCTGGGATTTTGCAGTGTTAGGGAGACCCTAGGGTGGTTGTCCTCTTGTTCTTCCAGCCTGTTTTCTGGGGGAGGGACCTGCTGCGCTGTTTCTCAGGCAACCCTTCGGCGGTGTGGACTCGCCCCCATTCGGGTTCGGCCCTGGGCTCCGTGAAAACTGGTCTTTTTGTTGTTGTTATGGTAATCACCATCCAGTACATCATTAATTTTTGATGTAGCATTCAACAATCGATTAGTTGTGTATAATACCCAACGCTCATTACCACATGTGCCCTCCTTAATACCCATCAGCAAGCTACCCTGTCCCCCCCTCCCCTCTGAAACCCTCAGTTAGTCTCCCAGAGTCCATAGTTTCTCGTGGTTTGTCTCCTCGTCTGATTTTCCCCCTTTCCGTTTTCCCTTCCTTTTCCAATGTCCTCAGTGCCATTGCTTATGTTCCACATCTGAGTGAAGCCATATGATAATTATCTTTCTCTGCTTGACTTATTTCCCTTTAGCATAACCTCCAGTTTCAGCCATGTTAATGCAACTCGTGGGTATTCATTTCTTGTGACGGCTGAGTACTATTCCATTGTCTACATGAACCACATCTTCTTTATCCATTTGTCTACAGAAGGGCGTCTTGTCTCCTTCCACAGTTGGTGATTGTGGCCCTTGCTGCAATGAACATTGGGGTGCATGTGCCCCTTCTTTTCTCTACAGCTGTATATTTGGGGTAAATACTGAGTGGTGCAATTGCTATTTTTAACTTTTTGGGGAACCTCCACACTGTTTCCCAAAGTGGCTGCAGCAGCTTGCATTCCCACCAATGGTTCCCCTTTCTCCGCAGCCTCTCCAACACTTGTTTCCTGGCTTGTTAATTTTGGCCCTTCTGACTGGTGTAAGGTGGTATCTCAGTGTGGTTTTGATTTGAATTTCCCTGATAGCTAATGATATTGAATCATTTTTCATGTGTCTGTTAGCCATTTGCATGTCTTCGTTGGGGAAGCGTTTGCTCCTGTCTTCTGCCCATTTTTTGACTGGATTATTTGTATTGTGTGTGTTGGGTTTGGGAAGTTCTTTATAGTTCTTAGATACCGGCCCCTTATCTGTATTGTCATTTGCAGATATCCTCTCCCGTTCTGCAGGTTGCCTCTTTGTTTTATTGACTGTTTCCTTTGCTGTGCAGAAACTTTTTATCTTGATGAAGTCCCAAAAGTTCATTTTTGCTTTTGTTTCCCTTGCCTTTGGAGACCTGTCTTAAAAGAAGTTGCTGTGGCCGATGTCAAAGAGGTTACTGCCTATGTTCTCCTCTAGGATATTCATGGATTCCTGTCTCACACGGAGGTCTCTCATTCATTTTGAGTTCATCATTGTGTATGGTGAAGGGGAATGGTGCAGTTTCATTCTTCTGCATGTAGCTGTCCAATTTCCCCAGCACCGTTTATTGAAGAGACTGTCTCTTTTCAATTGGATACTTTCTCCTGATGTGCCACATTTAGTTGACTGTTGAGTTGAGGGTCCATTTCTGGAGAATCTGTTCTGTCCCACTGATCTACGTGTCTGTTTTTGTGTCAATACCACACTGTCTTGAAGAGCACAGCTTTGTAGTAGAGCATGAAATCAGGCAACGTCAGGCCCGCGGCTTTGTTTTTCTTCTTCAACATTCCCTTGGTGATTCGTGGTCTTTTCTGATTGCATCCAAATTTTAGGATTGCTTGTTCCAGCTCTGTGAAAAATGCCAATGGTACTTTAACAGTGGTGGTGTTGAAAGTATAGATTTCCCTGGGCAGCATAGACATTTTAACAATGTTCATTCTTCCAGTCCATGAGCGTGGAATGTTTTTTTCCACCTTTTTGTGTCTTCTTCGATCTCTTTCATAAGTGTTTTGTAGTTTCTAGAGTATAGATTCTTTACCTCTTTGGTTAGGTTTATTCCAAGGTATCTTATGGTTTTGGTGCTATTGTAAATAGAATCAATTCCTTAATTTCTCCTTCCACAATTACATTGTTAGTGCGTAGGAAAGCAGCTGATACCTTTGCATTGATTTTGTATCCTCCCACGTTTCTGAATTACTGTATGACTCCACTGTCGGCGTGGGGTGGGGTCTGGGCTCCCCAGAAACTGGTCTTTGGAGCTTGCCTTCTGTGTTGGCTTTCCGCACCTCTTTACTGGGTCAGAGCAAAAATGACTGCACCCAAGATGCTCTCTTCACTAAACCATCCAGGGTACACCATCTTCCTTTCTGCCCAAGCCGCCGAAAACCACAGCTCCCGAGGTACGTGGCCAGTGTGTCTCTCAAAGGTCATCGCAGGGATGCCAGCATGTCCCTGCCCTCTGTGCTTCTTAAACCCACCGGTGGTCCCCACTCCTGGACCCTGAGTGGGGGGCGGCTCCAGAGCCCCTGCCCCGCTGCTACTGTTCTGCGAGATTTTGCCTGGTCCCCAGTGTGGGCTCCAGAATTTTTCAGGCTCCCCAAGACAAGAGTGATTCTCAACCGAGGCCTGGCTTGGAGTTTCTGGCCATCTGAGCTGACAGACCTCTCCTGGGCTCGCTGACCATGACTCGCTTCCCGGCACCTCTGCTGGTCCAGGACACCCCTTTGGCTCTGAGGCTTCTCCTCTCCTGAGACCTCAGTGCTCTGCCTAGATTGTGCCTCTTCATTTCCAGAGCAGGACGTCGCTCCCTAGAGAGATTTCTAATGGTTCCACTTTTGCGCTCTGGTGTTCTAGCACTTTCCAGGAGTCAGCTTATGGAGGCTCCCTCCCCCTTCTGTTTATCTCCCAATATCTGCCCCTAGATTCATGACTCTGCCTTTCCTACCTTATGACAGGCAGCATTTTTCTGCTTGTAGCACCCCAGATAGTCTTACATCTCAGATTTCGTGGGTGTTCAGAATGGCGTGGTAGATATGCAACTAAATTTAGGGGACCAGTTGAAATGGGGTCCCCTATGCCTCCACCATGCTGCCTCCCCCTCCCGTGTTGCTTCTTGCTTTTGGTCAGTTATTGTCCTTCATTGGTTTGTATGCCGCGATCGCTGAGCCGGAATGACTCGGCTGGCCCGAGTGGCATTCAGGAATTGGGTAGCAGATGAACAGAGAATGGTTTTATCATTAGTCAGACATCTTTGGGCAGTTGTGTCTGGGGTCAGGCAGTTTGCCCTGAGCCTCTGCTTGCTGTGCGGGGAGCCCATTGTTACAGCCCTTTCCACGCTGTGTAGTAATTGTTTACTTGTCAGTCTCCTCACCTCGACTCTTGGAGCACAAAGACCTTCACCAAGAGGGCGCTGGGCTCCATACTGAACGTCTCTGTGTGGTCAATAAATGGGAACCAGATGGCTCTGTCCATCATCCTATATAGGGTAGCCATTTTAAAAAAAAAAAAGCAACCATCTCAGGGAAAGAGCCCCAGAGAAAGAGTTCAGAGTTGTTTACTAAATAAAGATACGGCACTCCCCGTGCGCTGCCTTTTTGAAAAAGCTGAGAGTTTATCCCAGTACTTTTTTTTTTTTTTTAAGATTTTATTTATTTATTTGACACAGAGAGAGATCACAAGTAGGCAGAGAGAGAGGAGGAAGCAGGCTCCCTGCCCAGCACAGAGCCCGATGCGGGCCTCGATCCCAGGACCCTGAGATCATGACCCAAGCCAAAGGCAGAGGCTTTAACCCACTGAGCCACCCAGGCACCGTAGCCCCGTACTTTTTACTAGCACAGGAGAGATGAAGAGAGCCGAGAGGACGGGGAATGCTCACATGGGATTAAGCTTCAAGTCGCTGAGTGAGGGAGAAGGAAATAAGAGACGTACCTGACACTGAGCACCTGCCATGCACCCAGGCATCAGGCTGGTGCCGTGAACAGGGGCTTGGTTCTGGGGTCAGGATGACTTGGGTTCAAGTCCTGGTTCTACGACTTCTTAGCTCTGTGACCCCTGGAGAAGTTACTAAGTGGCTTAGTTTTCTCATCAAAGAAGGGGAAATATGCCGATTTCACTGCCTCATTGTAAAGAAGAAGAAGTGATAGTGAATGAACAAAAAGAACAGTGATTAAACCAGATGGCACGTGGAGACTGCCTTCACCCTGTGCGTCATGCACCTGGGGAGGGTCTCCTTGAGGAGAGGACGGCTGCTTGAGATCTAGAGTGTGAACCAGAGCCAGCGGAGAAAGTGGGAGGAGAGTAGTGTTAGCAGATGAAATGCGGGCTCGGTGAAGGTCCAGTGCCTCGTGAAGGGTGGTGTGTTCAGAAAGGGGACATAGGGCCAGTGCACCTGGCGCTCAGTGAGGAAAAGGGCTGTCTGACTCGGTACCTTTAGGGTCTTTCACAGAGTCCGGGTTGCATTCCAAAGGAGGGGTAGGGACTAGATTCAAGAGGAGGGCAAGGGTGGAGAGAACCGGGCAGGAAGGGGCTGCCTTGTGGGTGTATGTGAGGCTGGGAGAGAAGCCCGTGCTGTCTGCTGTGAGTGCAGAGGAATGGAGGGGAAGGCTGCTGGATGAGTAACTGGGCTTTGGGGATGAGCTCAGGATTTTAGTTTGGGGAGTGTCAAGTCTAAGATTACCGTAAGAACTCTAAGCGGAAATGTCAGGTAGGTAGATGAAAATGGCAAGTCTGAAGCTCTCTAGGGAGGCCTAGACTAGAAATATGAGTTTGAAAGTTGTCAGCCTACGGCTCATAGCGAATGCCACGAGAGGGAGAGGGCATGTAGACAGATCACATGCAGAAGAGGAGACTGACCTTCACACTCTATAATGAAGCACACACATCATGAATGAACTTGGGGGCGTGGCTATTTGAATTCTGCCTCTACCCTAATTCATAGCTGTCATAACTTTGGACAAGTTACCCCTCCTCTTGAACCCCACTTCCCTCATCCATAAAAGAGAAGGCTACTTCCCAAGGTGTTCACGGCGGTTAGAAATCGTAGACCAATGCCCCTGGCACATCATCAGGGCACCGCAGACGAGAGAGGGCATGGGGCTGTTGGTCCTCCTAGACCCCCTCCCCGAACTCCCCGCCTGCATCCCCAGCCCTGCAGCTCCTCGGTTCCTACCACACTCCCTCCTAATCTCATTCCGAACCCCCGGAAGCAAAAGGCAGACCATTGCTAACTCTCTGTGGGGCTCCTGTGATTTCAGATGTCTCTCCAATTTTCCGGCCTCCGTGTAATATCTGGCTCATCTGAGCAATCTCCAAACTCCTCATGTGGAAAAAGAATAGACTTTGGGGATGAGCCACTTTCTAAGCTGCATGCTAATAAGTAGTCGTCTTATTGTTATTATATTTGCTTTCAAATCAGCGAGAATTCTGATGAGATTGTGTGGATGGGGGACAATATTAGCCAGTGGGGTGAAGAAAATAAAAGCTATTCTTAGAAAATCTCTCTTGATTAGACCCTGCTGCTCATTGGGTAGTAGACGGTGCCTGCAGCTGATCTGGAGACCTGCTTGTGGGGAAGCTGCTGGGGACGGATGAGGGTAGACAGGTGCGTGCGGACCAGGGTGCTGTCCTCCGCAGGCCACCTTCCCCCAGCAGGTCAGGCATTCACACGAGGTGTGTCTTCTGTATGTGTGTATGTGTTTTTGAAGACTTCATTTATTTGAGAGAGAGCACAAGCAGGGGGTGGGGCAGAGGGAGAGGGAGAAGCGGACTCCATGCCGAGCGCGGAGCCTGACCCTCCATCCCAGGACCCCTAGATCATGACCTGGACAGATGCTTGACCAGCTGAGCCCCCCAGGCTCCCCACGAGGCATGTCCTAAGTAGTAGGCACGAGGCCTAGGGAAGACGATGAACGGCTCGGGCTGGCGCGCACACAGGGTGGATTTGAATGCAGTCTTGTCCCATTGCTGTGACTTTGAGCATGGCAGGGATCACCCAGGGTTTCCACATCCTCATGTGTAACACGGAAGACGGGGCCCCTGCCTCACAGCTTTGTTGTGAGAATTAAAGGGGACGATCGTGATAAAAACTAAGGACTTCAGTTGAAACATAATAACTACTCCATAAATGTCCTTTTCTATCATCTGACTATTGAGGGTGGGGGACACAGTATCATGCCTCCCGCCCCGTCCCGCCCTCTCTCTGCTCCACTCCCCTGCCACAAAGCTCCAGGACATTAAGGACTGATCTGGAGATCTAGACACGATCCAAAGGGACGGTGTCAGACCCGCGACCTGAATCCGAGTCTCCCCTAACCGCGGCCGGTAGCGTTTCCTCTACACCCGTAACCCAAGTGTGTGCCAGGAAACCAGGGACCATGCCGCGGCGGTGACACGTCACAGACGGAGGGTGGTGTTCTCAGGTGTGTGCGACCTGCGTGAAGCAGGCCCCCTGTGCTTGCCGCACATGGTCACATGCTCAGCAGAGGCCCACGGTGCGCCCCGAAGTGCCCCAGCCGTGCCCGATGCTGACCGAGTCAAAGGGGGGTAAACAAAGACGCGAGTGTCTGCCCGGCCGGATCTTCCGGTGGGTGGAAGGGGCTCGTGCAAAGAGTCCCTAGAGACGCACAAAATTACAAAGCAGATCATTTTTATGCTGGAACGTATAGGGTCTCTACTTTTTTTTTTTTTTTTTTTTTTTTT
>PITA01005152.1:12633-95257 GCA_004023965.1 Spilogale gracilis | reverse complement strand
TCCTGATGCTCGCAGAAGCTCTCTCGTGTGCTGCTGCTGTGAAGCCCATCCTAGGCGACGAGGGAACTGAGACCCAGAGAGGTTGAGTGAGTTCTTGGCCCGAGGTCCCACGGCTGGCACAGGGCGGAGCGGGACCAGGCTGTTGCCTCCAGTGACTGTGTCCTGGGTCGTGCTGAGGTCTGCAGGCCGCGGGGGGGGATGGCGTGCAGGGGCCGCAGAGAGTGGGGCCGAGGGCAGCTGGAGGGAGGGCAGGGCGGCAGCAGGGGACAGTGACGACAGAGGCCCGGTGGCACCATGGAGGCCTGCAGGCCACGTTGGAGGCTTTGGTCTATAACCCGAGAACTGGGGGTGTTCACGAAGGGTTTGCATCTTCCAGAGTTCGCTCTGGCTGCTCCGGGAAGAACAGGTTGAAGACACAGCAAGAGAAGAAACAAGGAGGCCAGTGCTGAGACACCCTCGTCCTGGTCCAGGCTCAGATGACGGAGGCCCAGACAGCAGGGTGACCTCGGAGCTGCGGGAGAGCCGACACGTGGAAGCCCACCGAGGGGTGGCACGGACAGGGTCTGTGGGCAGCCGGGGAGGTGGGGGGGGCAGTGAAAGAAGAGTGAACACTTGCTTTGCATCAAGGGCATGGCGAGCTAGTGGCCAGAGCCTACGATGGACCCCAGGGAAAGGAAGGGGGAGACAATTGTCAATAGTGTGTGATCTCAAAAGACTCAGTCGGTTCTAGTGTAACTGGAATGAGTACAGATTCTTAGAATCAGGCCTAAGTGGGCACCGTTCGAGAACGTGGTGGGGCTCCCGATTCTTACCAGAGCAGGTAGTGGGAAAGAGTTCGGGCACGGAGTCAGCTGGAGACAGGTGAGCCCTCTCTGCGATGTGGCCACCCAAAGCCCCCTGGTGTCCCAAGCTGTCCCCCCGTAAGAGGGGACACATCCCTGTCTCCTCGGAGATGATGAGAAGACACAGTATGACACACGGTCCCACATGACATGAATTCAAGTTACCACGAGCACCCCACGTGTCGGGACGGCATCCAGGATCCTGACGGGGAAACGCATCCCCTCATCCAGGCATTTACTCCATATCGAGCATTTGTGAGGCTCTCCGCACACGTGGCCCCGAATTCTTCTCCCAGTCCGGCAACACATCATCCCCGCTGGCCAAGGGACAATGGCAGCTCAGATATTTAAGTGACTGGCCGAAGGTGGGACATCTTGTAAGAGACAGAGGAGAAATTTTAATCTGGGTCAGCCTGACTCACATGCTTTTTCTACCATACTGTCCATAGCGGAAGGATATTTAGCTTTGGAAATAGGGACTTGGTATTCGTTTCCTCCTCTGTGAAATGGGAGAAGAGTACCGAGCACATGGGCCTATTT
This sequence comes from Spilogale gracilis, assembly GCA_004023965.1. Lineage (NCBI taxonomy): Eukaryota > Metazoa > Chordata > Mammalia > Carnivora > Mephitidae > Spilogale > Spilogale gracilis. The sequence continues at coordinate 93,875 of PITA01005152.1, read as the reverse complement.
TAGGAATGACTGACCTCAAGGCCGGCAAGACCCAGCCCTGTGTCTGACACATAGTCCTTCAGAAATGTGATTTTCTTTTACCATTATTATTATTATTATTGGTGACGGTGTTGTCACTGTTGTTGAAAGGGAATCGAACTCTCTCTCAGTGAGTCCAAAAGATAACATGAAGGCAAATAGACGTTTTGGAGAAGCTGGTTTGTCTCAGTGTGGCGAGGCGAGTGTTCCAAACGGGCCGACCCCAGTGCAAGGAACAGCCCCCGAAAGGGGTGAGCTCCCCGTTACAGCTAGAGAGCCACTCATAGGAATGACAGATGACAGATGTGCTCTTCAAATTGAGTTATACAACCCCTGGTGGCCCTTTAAACTGAAAATCTCATCCAGCCTCCCCCTCCTGCTCTAAAGTGACAATTTTCTCGTGACGTGGAGTAAATCTAGGGCACCTGTTCCAAGAATAGCCTCAGAGGAAGGCGCGGGGAGGGGCCGGGTGCGTGTACGTCACCTTCCCTTTGACTCCCTCCTGCTGTGTGTCACAAGGCCAGACGGGAACAGACTCAGTGTCTCGGGCCAGTGCCACTCACTCCGTCTGGCCCCGGGAGGCCCAGCTTGGTGACAGCCCCTAAGGGATGGGCCCCAGGGGCACCTTTTCTGAGGTCCTGATTCAGAATGTCAAGAAGTCATCACTCTAAAGGGAGGCCGGGCTTCTGCTCTTAAGAGTCTATTGCTGATTCCCACCCTTAGAACTTCTTGAGGCTTCACAGGGAGGGTTAATCGATATTAAGCAAAGTGACGGTTCCTTAAAGACAGGGATTAGATTTTATTCGTCGTTGTACACCTCACAGTTTCGTCTGGGTTTTGCACGTAGTACGTGCTCAGTGACTATATATGAATGCACGCCTGCAGTAATGAGCAAATCCTGGAGCAAGGGAATCTATTCATCCGACAAATACGGATCTGCTGTCCTTCAGTTCAGCTCGGTGCTGACAGCGGAGGAATGCGATCTAATGCAAATGTTAACGCGTGGCTGCAGGTTCAGGCCGTCTGTCTAGGGGAGGGAAGAGTTCCACGACGTTGAGGGGGTTCAGCTGATACTTACATTTCCATGGGCGGGGCTGGGACGGATGCAAGATCCAGGCGCACTCAGCCAAGATGGGAACCAGAGCTAGAGTTGAACCACTGTGAGTGAAGTGAATAAAGCGAGGGCACACATGCTTGGCCTTCTCCCGTACTCCGCTCTCTCTGTCTTGAGACTGTGCCAACAGACCGCCACAAATTCTCTGATATGCCTCATCTCCGAAAGGGAAGCTGGATTCCCTCCTCTTGAATGTGGGTTGGACTCAGTGACTCACTTCTGTTGTGTAGACGGGGAGCGGGAGCTAGGGGGCGCTCCTGAGACTGTGCTACAGAGGGTAGTGCGGCCTCCCCTCTCCCGTTGCTAGCTCTCCCTGGACTAGCAGATTTCATGTCCGGGGTGGGCTCCAGCAGCCTCCAGAGAGGGTCGTGTGGTGGGGAGAGGGGGCCCCCGGGGTGTATCTCGGTGACGTCCAGGTTAGCTGCATCCTTTCCCAGGGCCTCATATAGGTCACTGTGTTTGTGGCGAAGCGCTTTATGGAGGTGTGATGGACATGTAAAGAGCTTCACACCCGCGTTGGGGGAGACGGGGTGCGACTCCTGAGTTTGGGGATAAGTGCCTCCATGGGAAACCACCAAGGCCCTAGGCTACCTGCAGCCCCTAAAGCCTCCTCCTGCTCCCTTCTCCTTCCTCCTCTTCCTCCTCTTCCTTTTCACCAGGGTAAGAACACTTAACTTAGTAAGATCTACACTCCCACAGGCTCTTGCGCGGCTCAGCGGGTTGGGTCTGACTCTGGATTTTGGCTCAGGTCATGACCTCAGGGTCAGGGGCTCGAGCCCCGTGTGGGGCTCTGTGCTCAGCGGGGAGTCTGCTTGAGAGTCTTTCTCTCCCTCTGCCTCTCCCCCTGCTCACACACACTTTTTCTTACAAAAAGAAAAGAAAAGCAAATCTACCCTCCTCGACAATTTTAAGTATATAATAGTGTTTTTAGCTATGCTCCGTAGAGAACAGTAGCTCTCCAGGACTTACCTTGCCTAAATCAGACTTCATGTCCTTTGATGGGCGTCGCTCCCCTCCCCCGGCCCCGCCCGGGCCCCCATCCCCTGGCAGCCTCCATGCCCCTCTGGGTTTCCGTGAGTCTGATTAGTTCAGATCCCACGTGAAAGCGAGATCACACAGTGTGCGTCTGTCTCTGGCTTACCGCGCTCAGCAGACGTCATCCAGGCCCATCTGTGTCGTCACAAATGGTAAGATGTCCCTCTTGTTGAGGGCTGAGGAGTCTTTGGTCGTGTGTCTATGCCCGCGTTTTCTTTCCCGCGTCACCCACCTGTGGTCATCATCTCGTCTCTAGGTCCCGGCTGCTATGAACAGTGTCGCCTCGAAGATGGGCCAGCAGCCGTCGCTTCAGGACGGTGATTTCATCTCCTCTGGATGTACACCCAGAAGAGGGGTTGCTGGGTCAGGTAGGCGGTAGCTCCGTTCTTCACCTTTTCAGGAACCTTCGTACTGTTTTCCGGAGAGGCTGCACCTGTTCGCACCCCCACCCGCAGAGCCCTCTTTGCTCCGGGTGCCCGCTGGACGCTTATCCTTTGTCTTTAAATGATTGCCATCCCGACAGGGGTGAGCTGATAGCTTATCGTGGTTTGGATTTGCATCTCCCTGAAGGTTGGGGATGTGGAGCATCTTTCCATCTCCCTGCTGAGCCCCTCAGGCCATTATCTTTAAGGGACACCTCACAACAGGGGAGAGTAAACACATACGGGGACACGTGACCCACTACAGGAGTAAGTGCTCCCCAAAGTCATGGGTGCGCCGAAGTTGGGGCCACTCACTCTGGGGGGAACTGAGAAAGGGTTCCCAGAGCTGATGTGTGAGCTGGGGTTTAAAGGATGTCTGTGGGTTTGCCGGATGGTTCCGGGCGTTTAGGAGGTCGACACAGTATTTGTGAGGACCCATTGGAGAGGTTCCCAGGGGTGTGTCCTGGCTGGATCTGTGGGAGACGAGCTCGGAGGGTGCGGGGTCTCCTGGCCAGACGGTCACGGATTTTGGTCTTCACGTTCTAGGTGACAGGGAACCCTTCAAAGCACCTCAGTTGGGGATGACGTGGTCAGAATTTTATTTTAGAGCAGTTACTGTGGCTGGTGGATAGAGAAAGAGTTCAAGGCGGTTCTGTATTGGAGGCCAGGGGACCTGTCATCAGATTGTCACCACAGATCCCGAGGGCGAAGGTCAGAGTTGGAAGGCAGGCGGCGGGGATGGAGGGCAGGAGGCGTGTGGGATACTCATGGGGCGGGAAAATTACCCCAGGTGGGGGAGGGATGGGAGACAGGAGAAAAAGGAGGTCCGGACTTTCGCCCGGCAGGAGGGGAGGGGAGGTGGAGAGGGTGTGGGGGAGCAGGGCCTGACGCCGGTCCACTCGGTCGCGGGGAGACCCTAAAGGAGAAGCAGGTGTTGGTCGTGGTGGGGGGGAGGATGGATTTTGTTTTGAATGTGTTGAGTTTGGAGGGCCTTCAAGACATCCCACGAGCCGCGAAAAGTATGTATCTGCAGTGTTATTCTTATTTACCTGTTGTCAACGCATGCATGTGCGCTGATGCCCAGCTCTTTCCCTTACCGTGAAACATCAAAAACGCCCCCAAAACCAGTTAAGCGCTTTCCCCTGCTGCGAACAACACCAAGGCTCATGCCTCTTCCTCTAGATTGCCTTCCCCTGCAGCTTCTGATGGCTGGGTGGGGGTGGGGTGGGGAGTGGGGTTGGAGGGGTGCAGGGGAGGGCAGAGGGCGGGCGTTTCGGATGCCCTGGATTGTAAAGTCTCTTGCGCATGTTGGTCACACTGAAGGAGGCTCGTCCTGCCCTTGTCCCCTGTTCTGATGTCCTCTGAACATCTTCAGATGCATGAAGCATGCTGTGCTTCTGTGAGCCAGCCCGGACCCCAGCTTCTTTTCATTGCTCTGAACACACGAGGGAGGCCACAGGGAGTCACCTTCTTGAGCCACAGTATTCCCATTTCCCAAATTGGGAAGCCCAGGGCTCAGTGAAAGGGGAGACAGAGGGGGATCCGGGCACTGACTGACGGGGGCTGGCCCCTCTTCTCTCTCTCTCTAACTGCATTCCTATTCCTTGGCTCTCGTGGGCGGGAATGGCCCCAAGCAGCCGTGGTGACCCCATCTGATGCCCTCCGTCCCTGGGGCCCCCGCCTCTGCCCCAGTGACCAGGATTTCTTATCTGCTGGGGAGGGAATGGGGGAGGAGGAGGCTGTTCTTCGTGGGAAGGGCCGCCTGCAGCCCTGCTGAGTTCGGAACAAGACTGCTGGCTGGAGCATGGGCGGAATGAGACGGGGATGGGGGAAAAGGGGAACTTGGGATGCATGCCGGCCCATCCACAGGGGATGAGATCTGGGGGAGACTTGGGGTCTTCTTCAAGGGAAGATAATTTCAAATAGAAAAGTCAGAGCGCAGGCTGTTCCCGGTGTCCGCCGGCGTGCACGGGGGATGTGCCTTCTTGCCAAACCAGAGCGCGGACGCCTCCGCATCAACAGCCCCAGAAACTTTACTACCTTGGAGCTTCCAGAGGCAGAAACGGGGAGCACTTTTCTGTCTGCTGTCTTAGGACAGCAAAGAAGGCTTTTGCACCCCAAGCCCGGGAATTTCCAGCACCCCGGAGAGCTCAGGGACAGAGCGGTTGGCCACTCTCCGTCTGCGCTCCCGGAGGGCGAAAGCCCGCCCTGCGACTTGCCATCGTCCCCCCTCAGGGAAGAATAACTCTCTGTTCCCAGGAAGCCTGGGACCGGGTGGCATCATTAAGGAAGCTGGTTTTCCTTAAATGTGCCCTGATCACAACTTTGAAGTTCTGAAACTAAAAAAAAAAAAGGCCCAAAAGGAAGTTATCTTCTGTTTCCGCACACGTCTACGAGGAGAGCAAGCTGGGGCTGGAGGCTCGCGGCTCATGCCACAGATGGTGCGAGGGGACCGCGGGAAGCAGCAGCAGGGGGCGGAGGGACTGGCCAGAGGTCGTGGGGCTGGGCTTCGCCAAGAACGCAGACGTACTGGCCCCTCTCTCTGCTCCCTGTTTACTGAAGAATACTTACTGAGCACTTATGGCGAATAAGGCATTAAGCACGAAGGCAGTTCCTGTCAGCTGTCTATCAGAGCGAATGTGACAGCAAACACAGGAGTAGAGATGGAAGGTCACGGGCTGTGGCATCCTGCCGACAAGGGCTCCCCCTGAGCCCAGCCACACGGCCACTCAGGGTCCCCCCAACTCTCTGAGCCTTGCTTTCCAGTATGTAATACGGGGATTATGACCCTTGGGACAGAGGAGGGCTCTGAAATTGTAGAAGGATTCTTTACAAAGTTGGGTTGGCTTAATGACCGTAGGCACATTTCACCAGAACTCTTGGAAAAGAAGGTAAATGACCCCCACCCCCACCCCAGCGCCATTTCTAGCAGAAGACCACAGGGTCTTCCAAGAGAAATCTTCCTGATCCTCTGAATGAGAGCATGTTTGACTGGGAAATGAGAGCTTGCCCTCCTGCAGGGCTGCCTGTTAGTTACGTTTGCTCGGCTGTCTGGTCATCTGACTTCAGCGAGCACCATCTTGGGGTGGGCAAGAAAGACTGAGCCATTCTGGAAAGCCGTATTCCTGGCAGGAGCCAGGGTCCCAAGTTCCAAGTATAAATCGCCTGCTAATTAGGAAATAATTATGCCCCCAAATGGGGCTACATGGATGTGAAGGCATCTCACAAATTGCCGATTAGTTTCATGGCTGTGATGGTATTTAGTGCCACTTCAGTTCATGGAAGAATGTGTCGGAAATAGCCCATCTTCAGCGGCTCAAAAAAAGAGAAAAGGTCAGGGATGAGGTAGGAGAACGGGGAAACATTTGCCCTTTTTCTTGGGAGTGTGCCGTCATGACCAAGTGTGGGGCACGGAGTGATAATGGGGAGGAATTTTGATTTTATTCTGGTTGTAAGGGAAAGGTCAGGCAGGCCCGAGAGCAGGTGAGAGATAGGGTCTTATTGATATCTTTAAAAGACTACCCTGCTCCTTCTGGAGAAGGGCTACAGTTTAAAAAAATTTTTTTAAAGATTTAATTTATTCATTTGAGATACAGCCTGAGTAGGGGAGAGGCAGAGAGAAGGAGAAGCAGGTTCTCTGCTGAGCAGGGAGACTGATGGGAGGCTCGATCCCAGGACCCCAGAATCATGACCTGAGCCAAAGGCAGACACTTAACTATCTGAGCCACGCAGGCGCCCCCCGAGCGGGCTTTAAGGATCATGCAGACGGGCCAGATGTGACGGCCAGCAGGGAGTTGGGTCTGAGAACTCACGTCCGCCGCAGCACCGCCTTCTGAGATAGGGATGCTGGGAAGGGTCAGATTTTGGTTGTGGGGAGTGGCCCAGAGCACTTTCCAAGACATTCTAGAATCTGAGTATTTGTAACATCTCTAGGTGGAGACAAACTATAGATATGGATAAATGAGTTCAGTGTGTATAGGGGAGGTTGGACCCAAATATAAAACTTTGGGGATAATCGGTGGTATTTAGAGTCAAAGGATTGGGTGAGATATGGTAGATGAGGTAGAGAGCGAGGGAAACCAAGAAGAGGTCCCCAGGCCCTCCGTCTGCCTGCCCCCAGCCAACCCCCCTCCCCCCATCAGCCATCCACTCTTCCAACTAGCTGTCCCTCTGTCCATCCAACAGTATTTTGTTAATGCCCTCCTTTGGTCAGAGGCTAGGTGCTGGGGTTCAAAGGTGAGCAGTTAGATAGCCCCTGTCCTGGAAAAGCTCACAGAGGAGAAGCAGTGCACATAAAAAATTTAAAGGAAAGCCTGGTGTGCATACACGGAGTGGGATCACGGAGAAGTCCCCTGCTAACCCTACCACCGGGGAGCTTAGAAGGGTTAAGAAGAGGTTTCACTGAAGGCACACCTCAAAGGAGGGTGGCCAAGGCCCCAGGACTGGAGGCTTTGTGTGCGGGGCTATGGGATCAGGGCTTTTCCTGTGGGTTGCTGTTCCAAACTAAGGGCTTTAAAGGGGACACAGCTGGATTTGGGTTTCCGACATGCCCCTTGATCTGGGGAAGGGAGTTGTCCAATAAAATTCCAGTTTGGATTCAGTAAGGAGAGATTCCTATGGACAAAACTTATTTCAAGGGGGAAGAGACAGGGACTATTATAATGGGGGGAGAGGCAGCAAGGGTTTTTCTTCCATAGGTAAGAGGCGGGAAGTGAGGTGAAGAGGGCTGGCACGGTGGGACAGGGCCGGGTGTGAGGTCCTGTCCTTGGGGGAAGGAGTGTGCTGGCAAGCTGACCGTGTTCCGGGACCTGGGAGGAGGAAAGAAGCTTACCCGATGTCTGGCTGACAAGCATATTGTTCCGATCGATCGGTGGGGACAGAGGTTCAGCTAATCATTTATGAACAGGGACTGGGAACCTGGAGGGTGTGTGTCTGGTCGGGGCGTAGGGAAGCAGTGGGGAGTGTCTGTGCGTCCCACCAAAGTCATGTGGAAAAGGGCAGTTCTTTGCAGGAAGCAATTTCCTGGAATTCAGAAGGGTGAGGAGGTCTTTCACCACCACAACCCCCGACCCTGCGCGCCTCAAAATCACGAGTCCCAGAAACTTGGTGAAGTTCAACATTGTTAGAGTCAAGGCTGCAAACATGGGAAGCACACGGGAAGACCAGAACCGGGTAAGGGACAGTGGCAAAGCCTGCTGGTACCATCCAGAAGCCGAGCCACTGATTTGTCGAGACTCCACGATTCCTTGTACACTCCTGTATGGCACAGAGGGGGAAATCGAGTCATTTAACCTTTGTACGCAGACTAAGCCTGCCGGAAGTGGTGGTGGTGAGTGCCCACCGTGGCGCCATATGGACAACAAAGACCACAACTCCACGTCTTGTTTTCATATCAATTGGCAGAAATTAGTTTTATTAGAAAAATGAAATTTTCCTGTATTTACATTTTTACACCATAGGACTGGGCACTTTTGTTGCCTCAGGAGTTATGTACACATCAGTTTGCACACACATTTCAAACCCCATTCCTTAAAACAGTTGGTAACACGTTGAACAAAAAGAAAAGACAGACTACAAGAAGACAGCCATAGTGTATATACTTCCTCTATCATGGAAAGGTGTTAAGCAAACGTGTAATTTTGTAGCTATGCTTGGAAATATTGAATACAGTTATCAGCACTTCCTCATGCAGTGGATTAAACAGGACAGGGGGAAACTGCCGGGACTGGTAAGTGAACGTCTGTTCCCCGATGAGGACCACGGAGCGAGCACCCAGCTTGCTTGGGCCCCCCCCGTACAAGAGATCAAGCCAGTTCTGATGTGGGTTTGGGGCTGTGTGTGAGCGTGTCGCTGTGAGTGGGAACCCCTCTGTATATGGAGGTCGGTCCTGCCCATGTTGGGTGAAAGGTGGACTCAGACATGGGTCCTCAAAGCTGCTTTATTCCATGACTTCCTGTGGGTAATGACCAGCTTGTGGATTACATAGGCAAGGGGTCTCGCGGCGTGAGACGTCCTGTGGGTAAAGACCAGCTTGTGGTTACACAGGCACCAGGTCTCATAACGTGGCCAAAAGATGAAGAGTTGATCCTCTTCTGTCTGAGAAGGTCACTGTTTGTGGTGATGATCTAGTTCTTAACGCAAACCACCGGTGAGACTTGCCTAAGTCTTTCTGAATCTTCAGCTTGAAATATATATACTATACATAAACGCGTATGCACAAATACTCTATTGTGATCGACTACAATGAAGTCTACCGGCTAAAGAATTTGGCTTTTAAGTTGGTTGGAGCAGGGAAAGAACAAGATCAAGATTCGGAGCTCAAGGGCGACTGGTAATCTTTGGGGAACCTCAGGCTTGGAAGGCATCTGAGCCACGTCTAGCCATGTAATGCGTGGTATGGAGTAGTTTCCTGAATTTGACATGAAAATGTTATTCTTGACCTTATCCCTGATTTAAAAAAAAAAAAAAAAAAAAAGCAGCTGGCGTCTTTTCCCAGTGAAAAATACAGGGAACGTGAATGTTACAAGTGCCTGCTTCACCTTTGCAAATCCACCAGAATTTCCAAAGATGATCACCTGAATGTAACCCAGAATAGTCTCAATCTTCAGTTTCTAAACTGGAACATTTCCTTAGTGGCCATGGCTTCAGAGCTGTGTCTACCAATTTTTGTTTTTTTGTTTTTTTTTTAAATAAACTGGGTTTTAAAAAGTCAATATCACTCATTTATTTGAGTTAGCTTAACTGAGAATAGAAATAATTCAATAGGACTTAGATGTAATGTAAAAACTTCAGTTGAATTCGAAAGGCTATGATTATTTTTCATGGAAAAACTGACAATGCTTTTATATTTCTGGACCTTCACTATTTGCTCAGCTATCAATAGTCTTTGATTTGAGCCCTTTAAAAGCTTGAAACAGCAAAATGTCAGGATCAATGAGAAGCATTTAAAATGCCAAAGACAAACTTATGTTTGCTAGAGAACAATTAACCTTATTAATTTAAAAGGCAGCTGTGGTATTGGCTATGTGTGACGTTAATATTCTTTTGAAGGCTCATCTTAAATCCTTTCCAAAAGGTGCGGGAGAGAATTAACTGGGCTGGGGGAGGTTATGACTCAGGGCTATGGCTAATGAGGAACGTTCTAGACTTGCAGAACTACAAAATGACTATTTCACGGACCTGGTACCAAAGAGGGACTGATGAGTGATCATCTCTGGTCTTGTTCGTCTCTGCAATACTGCTGACACCTTATTTGAAGAAGTTAATCTGAGACACGACTCTACTGGGAACAGTTGGGTTCTGGCTCCCTGGAGAGCTGTGTGCTTTGAGATACAGCCCCAGAAAAGAAAGCGTACTGCCCAAATGGCTCTTTTGAATGTTCCAGTTTCCACACAGCAAAACATCCTTGGGAGATGCTGTCACGCGTATGTAGACCCAACAACGGGATCTTAAAATAGGTGTTAAATGATACGAACTTTTCTGGCTTAAGAGGCTTTTCACTGCCTGCCTGAAAGATGTCAACAACTAGAGAATTTCTCAGGGACAGTGACGAGGGGGCTTTCTTAAGAGTCACGGGCCCTCCAGAAGGACTGAATCGCAGAACCTCCCAGAAAAACACTCCTTCAAATCCCAGCTCCGTCTCCTCACCTACAAAATGGGCCTGATGTGGCCTCCACTCACTGTCAACAGAAATGCCCGGCAGGGGGAGGGCGGCTTAGGACACAGGAGCAGTGAAAGAAAGGGGTGCAAGGGCTCAGCGTTGTGTCCCCCCGCCCCGATGCGCACTCACACTAAGCCTCATGGAAACCTTTCAGTTCAACAGTCGTTAGTGAGGCAAACTGAACAAGAGAACAATAGTTATCTTGGTACCAGTGATGACCTAGCAGGGACAGTCCCTTGCAAGGACCATGACCTTTCTGAAAATGGGCCACAGTGTTTAGGGGGGCTCTGATGGGGGCCGGGGGAGCCACACACAGGGGAGGGTATACTACTGGGACGTGTTGAATGGAAAGAACCCTGATGTCTACAGAGGAAAAAAAAAAGATATTTGGAAGTCGATATTTAAAATGAGGCACATGCTAAGTAGAGGAACTCTCCAGCAACCAAAAACGTGAATGCAGAGTGCAATGTCCAGGGAGAGACACAAATAGCGTCCAAGCGTCAGAAGGGACGTGAACAGAGGTGAGATCCCCAGGAGTTCTCAATGCGCCCCAAACCAGACGACGACGAGGGATAGGACACTAACAGACCTCCTCCCTGCAGAGGCTGAAGCTCAAGAGAGAGCCCCAGGGGACCTCAGAACAGCATCTCTCTTTCCGACTTTTATTCTGACCTCCTTGCCAGAGATCAGGCACTTCAAGAATACGCCCAACATGAGGGATTTATTAGCAAACTCCTGTTGCTGATGAGGCTGAGACGGACCTGAGCCTCAGTTTCCTTATCCACAAAATGGGAGCGACCGTACTTACAGCCTGTGGTTATTTTGAGGACCTTATTCCAGGATGCACCTAGAATACAGTCTACACTCAGTGCAGATCTCTTTCCGCACTTGCAAGCTTGGGTGCTGACCCCAGGCGTGCCTGGGAGGTCAGCAGAGGATCCCACATTCCCGGCCACGCCTAGGGCAGGATGGATGGGGAGAGAAGACGCTCCCTATGCACCCGCCATCATTCCGAACCACACCTTGACTCCTTTGGCCGGCTCTCTGCCCCATTTTGTTTCTAGGGAAACCCGAGGCACTCGCTTTTGTCAGCCGCACACGGTAGGCACTTGGGACTTGACGAAGAATTCTCCCCACTCCCTTCCCTGATACATGTATACCTTGAACAATCCAAGGTATTCTTCCTAAGACAAAAATAAAATCAAACGGAAAAGCTTCCAGGAAATAGCCTTTTTTTTTTTTTTTTTTTTTAACCTTGCGGTCTGTTTTCTTATCCTTTGGGGGATTCCATTCCAGCTTTTCTAGAAGCCCACGTCATAAAGCAAGGCTGGAAGGACCGGGTGGAACCAGGCCCAAGCCTCCTGCACACGGATGCGGAGGGCAGGTCTGTTCACCTGCTGAGATGCTCCCGGGGTTCCCGGCCCTGTCTTGGAATACTCCCAGGGTCCAGGATGTCTCTCCAGGAGCACCAGGCGTATTCTCGAAGGTTACTTAGGGGTCTAGGGAAGGATGCGTTGGTCGGTTTGATCATGGAATCACTGTGATTTTTATTTCCTGGCAAGAATTTGATTTATCATTTCTACTTTTTACGCCTTGTCTGTGTTTGGGTTTTGTGGGCCCTCACGGTGGTCTTTTGTGTTAGGGACCTCGATTTCTAGATTGTAAGCTGCTGATGGGAAGAGACCGTGTTTTCTATTCCCTCTGCACCTCCCAACCCCAAACTGGCCTCAAAAGGACAGTAGATACTCAAGTACCGGCAGCAGGTCAGTGTCCTTTGTTCGTCTGTGGCTCGCGAGTGTTAGAATCTGTCACATCAGTGATCCCCACTAGCTTTCATCTTTGGTTTGACGTTTTAAACTCTATACCTTGCTGGCTCTTCCCAGGGAACAGGTCCCTGAGAAGAGTTTTCTCTTCTCCCAGATTCTGAGGCAAGGAATGTTGGGAAGCTCACAAGAAAACCAAATCTAAAGGGGGGTATATGGGTCCATATAAGGCAAGAGGCAAAGGAAGCAGGGGCCATTCTGTGAGGTTCTCTGGCTCTTATCCCACAGGGACCCGGAGAGCACTTCTGAGAGAAACCTAGGACTGAGTCAGCCTGGAAAAGGGAACCAGGCAAGGAATTAGCTGGACCATGCATGAAGGTCTTGCTTTCTAGACTTGGCCCTCACACTGTCCATCTGACGATCCGTACAGCTTAGGCCCCTTTGGGAGCTCAGGCTCTTAATTTTCTCTCATCTCCCTTCCTCCAAATCTCGGCATCATGCCAGAAGTTGTATTTCTCTAAGACCCTTCTGGGCAGGCCCCTTTAGCGGATGCTGTGTTGAGAGTCCCTTCAGGCACAGAACAAGTGGGGAGGGGAAGAGGATAAGGAATTTAAACAGGGAATCTGCCCTTCGGTCCCTATCAGCATCATCTTCAGACGTTAATGTGAGAGGACCGTGTACCACACCCCGAACCCCAGATAGCTTGTTCTGAAAGGAGGCCAAGAACACCAGCACCCAAATCCCACTGGGGCTCTGCCATCCTCCCTAGAACTGAGATTTTTTAAAATTCAAAACAATAGTGCCCTCTCTTCCTATCAGCCCACCGATAACCAGAATGGGTTTTCCATGTGTTAATAACCATCATCGCGATTTAATTTTTAACATAAACTTTACATTATATACAGTTGTATTTGGATAACACACTTTACGTGTGAATGGGAGAAATCAAGCATGTAGAGAGTATGTACATGTGAACACGAGCACTGGGATTCACGGGAGGAGGGCGTCTCTCTCCCGCGATGTCTGTCAGGTGGCCGGCTGCCCTCATGTGCTCTGACTCGATGTGAACACAGTACGACGTGAATGCGTGGAAGGGAAAAGCACACCCGTGTGTTGGTGGAGACCCCCCGGACCGCTCGTCCCATGCTTCCGACCCTGTTGACCAAAAAACACGGGGCATCCGAAAGGTCTAATTTTGTCTCAAGTGAAAATACTGCTTTTTGCATTGGAAACCGCCGTTCCGTGGAATTCTTAACTCCTAGTCAACACCAACCAAGGAGTTTTGTTTCCGCGGACTGAGTGCTCTTCCCGCCCTGGAGCTCCAGTTCCGTCCACTGTGCACACGGCTCTCTCCAGCAACAGCTCATGTCCCCTTTGCAAGGACGTCTGGGCACAAACCAACAGTACAGGGAGGTGCCTGAAGTCAACAAATCTGTTTAGCTCTTCTGGAAGATACTTAGGTTTCTCCAGTTTGTGTTGATTTAGGTCTGACGCTGTATGGGATTTCAGTGCGAGGTATTTATTTATATGACAACTGATTATTAGATCTGCACTTTTTAGGTTTAAAGGAGATAAATTTTTAATCACCGTTTAATTAACACCAACTCTTCTTCTTCTTCTTTTTTTGCTTTTTCATTAGCAATTCTATTTGCAAAGAATTCAGGGGCATTTGTCATTTCCTGAGAAGGATGCAGAATATTAAATACACATCAGTGGCAGACATATCAAGTAGAATAAACAATGTGGGACTATCTGGCTGCTGTTTGGACTAATTAACTGCCTGGGCTAGAGTCCCATTTAAGTGAAACTATTTCATTTGTAAACGAGGTGTAATTTTCTTATTTTTCCTTTGAAAAGAAGTGTGAGTTGATGTGACGGATCTTGCTGCAGCGGGTGAATTTTCCGGGGCTCAGAGCAGACAAGTACGAGAACTTCACAGGCCCTCTGCGGCAGGGGAGAGAAACCGGGTGTGAAGCCTCCAGGCCCCCGTCCCGGTGCTGCCTGCAGTTACGGAGTGAGACTCACAGAGGCCAGGAGAGTGGGGAGATGAGAATCCCGCAGCTGTCGTGAGGGCCTGCTGGCAGAAGGACGGACCCGCTGGGGAGCTGTGTCCTCGGAGCGCTGAAGCCAGGAGTGGCCCGAGACCTGTCGGTGGAACGGCCGTGAAGACGATGTTCTAGAAACTCCAAGGGCTACAGAGTAGAATTCATGCCCTCAAAGACCCTCCTCTGACCCAGACTGTTTTCAGCTGGACCCATCGACAGAAGTGTGAACGTCTGCACTGAGGTGCCCCCGTTGGGCCCTTCTCAAGGGGAGAAAGCCACTTCGGGTCACTGCACTGTCATTACAGATGCCAGCCCTGACCTGAGTCAGGTGAGAGGCGGGCACGATTTGGGGCTCAGAAATGCTACCTCTTTGGTTCTCAGGCTGGGGTGTCAGAGGAACCCTCTGTAAGGGGCCCGGAGTTGGAGGGCTTTCTACTTCGGTCTTAATATGCTTCCTCCAAAGAACAGAACTGACTTGAATCACCTTTGAATAGCTGTACGTCATCGCCTTTCACTTCAGAGACTGCCTATCCGATCAGCGGTCAGTTTTTTTATGCTTGGCATCATCAGAATGAGGAGTCGATGAATTTGTGGAGGAGGAAAATTATACATTCATTATAGATAGCATTCCAATCCTCAGTGTTTATTTTTAAAACTGCGTTGGGTATTAAAGGAAGCATGTCGCTGTTGGTTCTTCCAAAAGGCCCATTTTTAGTTTATTTTGTTTAATCTAAAGCAGCACAGGGTTAACAGAAGTAACGCTGTAATTAGAAGAAGGGTTTTCAATCTATGGAACAGTTCTGAGTGTAATTCGCATTCTCCCTGGAGTCTCTGTCACTTCTGGCAGCCCCCACCCCCGGGGCCCCGAGGACACAGGAGGAAGACAGAAAGCCTCTCTGGATTGATAACATGCCACTGCTCTCTGTGCTGGGAAGACTTTTTATTTCATTTCATGTCATGACATGCCCGTCGTGTGGGGAAAACGAGGTGATCCTGGCCGGGGGAATGTGGGTCTGGAAAGTAATAGGAGGGCAAAGGCAGAAAGTTCTAAAAGACAACATAGCCAGGAGTGTGTCCAAGAGGAGAAATGGGGGTGAGGCCCTTCAGTTTGGGCTCCTCCATTGTTGGGTCTTGGGGCAGAAGCACAACATGCGAGAAGGAAAATGCCCTTCCTCTTCTGCCCCTCAGCCCCGCGGTCACAGGACGATGCCCTCGCCGGCAGCCGCCTCTGCCTCCCCGCCGATGATCCTGAAACTTACTGCAACCACTTCCCATCATTACCAGATGCACCTGCCCAAAGATGGAGCCACTCACCAACTCCACGTGCTCTAACAGAAGGGCTCCCGGCCCTGCCCCCTCGCAGGAAAAAACTACAGAAGGGAACGCACCGCCAGTAAACGAAACAGGGTGACTTTTCTACCTGCCACGCGGCTGCCTTTCTCCAGGAATCCAAAGCCCAATGCAGGAGGCAGCCAGGCGTCAGGCAGGCTAGTGAGCCCAGCCTGCAGGCTCTGGCCGGACTGACTCGGTGACCCTACCAGACCTGATGGCTACTTATCCTAGCTCTTTCAAGGACACTCGTGAAGTTAAAATACACTAAGTTCGAACTCTATGCAAAAGGGCTTGACTAATGTTGTCTGTGGGTTTTACAATATTTAATTTTTAAGCTACAAAATTCTGGTCTGTCATTGCAGAACAACTACCTTTTTTATTTGTATTTTTTTTGGCACGTTGCGTGGGTGGCACCCTGTGCTCTGAGCTTCCCTGCTGCAGACTAGACGCCCCTTCCACCCCCAGTGCTTTTAAACGACTCTCATTCCAGGTCATAGAGGCACAGATCTGAGTCAAGTAAGAAAGGGATGATGGAGGGTGACTTGGAAATGACAAATGCTTTGGAGAATTTGTCATAGATTCCTGTTGGTGCTGGTGAAACGGTTTTGACTCCAAAAGAGCAGACATTTCAGAAGAGAGAAATCACTTTTTTTTTTTTTTTTTTTGAGAAATCACTTTTGCCACTAAAGTTGATCCACCATTGGGAGGATGCTCAGGGTGGGTGCACGAGTGTCTCCCATTTTGAAGGCTTTTGAGCTGAGGAGGTTGGGGTGGAAACGAGCGTCCAACTGAATTTCATGACGTGAAGGAAGATAAACGCAAAAGCTACTGCTAGCCCTCAGCGGACGGATGGCACTGAACTTCTTACAGATCCCAGGACACACGCGGCTGCTGGTGTGGGTGCCACTACATGAGCAGCTCCGGGGACAGCAACACACACGAAATCAGACGCCACCTTGGCCATTCGGGGAAGGAACGCGTTCTGGTCAGTCTGGGAGGGAGGAAGGGGCAACGGATTCTATACAACCCTGAGTCGTCACCAGAAAGGGGGGGATGCAAACTTACGTACACGGGAGTCTTCAGGATAAACTACAACAGCCGCTGGGCCAGAGACGGGAGATCCACAAAGTAGGCATCGGGGACAGACATGGGTTAGTTTCTGCAGCTCTGAACAAGACCATCGAAGCCAAGGGCAGGGGAATGTTCTGTGAGACGCACATGTTGGCATCCAAAGAGATCCTCGGAGCTCTCCGCCTGAGGGCCCTTCTGGCCGCTTTCTCCAGACGGGCCTTGGGAATGGACTCTAATGAAGGTAGCATAGTGACTGCGAACAGACGGATTTGCTATTCTTTGGGGGGAGCCTGGAGTTCTGGGGCTGGGCCTGGGCAGCGATGGGAGGCATAACATTAAAGCTGAAAATGGGTACGAGGCCAAACTTGCTAATGTCTTGCACGTCCCCTCACTCCAGTGCAGACGCATTTGTAACTGCTTGGTCTGAGCCGGGTCCATGCATACCATATTGCTTATTTGGAATGAGAGCGACCGCTCGGCATTTCTGATGAGGAGAGCACATGGTGGACTGGCCTTAATGGAACTTGGAACATAGGAAATCATAGCATCACCACTGGCATCCAACGCATTCTTACTGCCAGCATACCTAGTGGGCGTGTCCAGGAGACTCGCCCGTGTGTGTTTGTGTTTTTGGTTAAGGACTCACCTATCTGGAATCTGCCGTCCTCAGCTCGCACCTCCCAAGATTCCTTGAGTGGAAGACGACGGCAAAGAGCCATGTGCAAAGAACCAACAACAACAACAAAATACCTTCCTAAATCCTCTTCCTCTTTGCAGGGCACCATCGGACATCCGACATTTACCCTCCAGCGCGTCGGCCGCTACGTATGTTTCCCTATAGATAAAACATTAATGGAAGGTTTTAGACATCAGATTCAATACTAGGCATTTTCTTGTACACACGTCTATTGCTGCAGGAATTGAAAACCCTAGGGGTAGAGGACATACTGTTCTTATTTGCAGCATAAGGCATAACATGCTCTGGAATGTACACATCGTTGTGGCCTCTGCTGTCCCTGGAGCAGTACGATGCTGCTGATCTCAAGGACGATCGCAGGTAGCTGTCGTTCATGGCCTGGGACGGCAGCGAGTGTTTGTAAGGGTCCGAGGGGCATCTCCCGATGACTAAGCGCCGGTCATCCCCATAGCAACGGAGGAAAGGGTTATCGGAGGTGTGGTCCGGCAAGAGGGACTTGCTTCGCTTGCTGTCCTCCAGACCCTGGGGGAAGAGGGCGCTCTTGTTCCCCGAGAGTTTGCTGGAGGGCACACTAAAGAGACTCCCATACAAATTTCCCTCCAGAAGCCGTTCCCGGTCCTTGAGGCTGATGCTCCTGGAGGGCCTGCTGAGGTCTATCTCCCTGGGCTTGTCGACGATGTTATCGTAGGAGTGCTGGCGGCTGATCCTGAGCTTGTTTTTCTGGAACTGGAGGGTGCTGTTCTGCGCCCAGTCCTGCTGGTAGACCTCCTCCTGGGCAGCTGGGCTGCCCGTCTCCTGGAGCATCTGGTCTTCGTCGATGTCGTAGAGGTTGCCCATCCGCAGGCAGGCATCGCACTTGAAGGGGGACCGCACGGTGAAGTGGCCTGAATAGGTGGGCAGGTTGGAGAGGCAACTCCGGCAGTGAGTGGAGTTCTGCCGGTACCGGTCGCTGCCCTCGCTGTGAGGGGAGCTCTTGTCTTTCAGGGTGAAGTGCTTGGAGTAAAATTTATGCTTGTCGTTGTTGGGGAGCACATCCTCGTTGTGCAGGGGGTTCCTGTTCGTGGGCAGCGCAGGGTCCCCCTTGCGGAACTTTTCTTTGGGGTCCTGGTAGGCGTCGGGGAAGTCCACATTCTCGGGCAGGGCCACGTTTTCAACAAACTGGGGCGGGTCCAGGTGGAAACTGGGCTCCTTCTCGCCATCGATGGTGTAGATCTTGTCCCTGGGGGAGCTCGCTTTGGTTTTCAGATAGGAGCGCTCGACCTCGCTGCCGTCCTTGGGGTATTTGGAGGCCACAGACCTTTTGAAGTTGTCCTTGGTCTTGTGGTTCTTACTGTTGTCAGGCTCCCTGTGGCACACGGCCCGACTCGAAGTTTCCGAAATGTCCGAGTGGGCCACCTCTTCTGGAAGGTACCGAGGACTCTTCAGGGAGTGTGTCCTGTTCTCCACCGTTCCCTCGTCCCTCTGGGAGACTGGGTTCTGGCTCAGTGAGTCTTGGCGCAGAGATTCCATGGATTTCTTCCAAAGCTGCCGCGGCCTGGAGTTCGCTTTGGACTCTGTGCTCACGGCCACCTCCACCGTGTTGGGGTTGGACTCATTGAGAGTAAGGGGGTGCTGTCCCTGGAACACGTAGTTATTGAGGTTGTCCTTGTGCCTATTGGCCACGAACGTCTGCAGCTCACTCATGTTGTCCCCAAAAATGTTGTCTTTCCCCTGAAAGGATCTGTTCTCTGAATACATCAAATTCCCCTTATCGGAAACCATGTCCATGATGAGGGAACCTCTTTGGATGAAGTCAGTGGCTCTCTTGGGGGAATCCATTCTCGAGGAGTTCACGTTGGACACGTCGGAGATGTTTTTGGCTGACCGGAGGAGCTTTAACATGTTGCTCTGGGATCCGGTCAGGTTGAAGTCTGGAGACTTCTTCTTCTCTTCGATGTGCACTCCATGGATGCAGCTATAAATGCCCTGTGGGAAGGAACACGAGACACGGTCAGCTGCAGCACGAACACGAAATCACCGCACAGCTGGCCTTTACCTGCAAAGGCGGGATGTGTCCTTCCTGGAGGAGCCTTGCAGGGCATCTGGAGGTCCAATCTGAATCCCAGGAATGTGTCTTAAATCTATGAGACCAGTAAGTGCCTGGCCTCTCTTGTCTTCCTGGCTCAAGATTATTCAACACTTTTGCAAACACTCAAGTGCAGAGTCTGAGAAAAGGTATCAGCTAATGCTCGTGGATCTTATAACGGGCTCAGTGCCCCCAAACTGGCACAGAAGGATACTGAATTGATACATGGGTCGCTAGCTTATCTTTCACTGTGGTTTCCCCGGATCATCTTTGGAGTCTGGATACCCGGGTCAGCTGTTAAACTTGCAAAAAAAGGATCACCAGTTATTAACTCTTTAGGGGAACCAGCCCCCACCCACATGCCGAAGCAAATAGACAAGGCACAAGACCCAAGCAGGTCAGTGAGGAAATCCTTCCTGGTTACTCGAGGCTGGGCCTAAAAATCCATGGGTGATCAGACATTTTCGGGAAGGAAAGAGAGAAAAGCTGGGCTAGAAGGAGTTGTAGGGGACCAGTCTTGCCGACATGTGGGGATGTCAGCCTGAGAGAGAAGCCATCGCTGAAAAGAGCAGAGCACGGGATGGAAAGACAGGACCCACTGTGAACCCCTGGGGCTACCACTTGGGACTTTTTATAGATGCCACTGAGTATGTCCTCTTGTGTGCGTGTGTGAGTCTGTTCGACATGGTCAGAGTTGGGGTTAGCCATTAGGACCGGTGGCAAGCCCCGAGGACACGGTAACGCAGCACTGAAATCCACCCAAGGACGAGGGACCTTGGGACTTCTGGGTGGCTCACACGGAAGCCCTCCCGACTGTGGGTCTCCTGTCTCCTCGCCGCCTTGTTCCTTTCTCAAAAATAGCTGTTTACGTCAAAGTCATCAAAGTAAGTCAAGAGAAGAGCTCTCGCTTCATG
The DNA here is from genome assembly GCA_004023965.1 of Spilogale gracilis. Lineage (NCBI taxonomy): Eukaryota > Metazoa > Chordata > Mammalia > Carnivora > Mephitidae > Spilogale > Spilogale gracilis. Next base: position 73,739 of record PITA01005152.1, on the reverse strand, counting down.
GCCCAGCAGTGGACAAAGTGGCTTCAGGGACACTGTGATTTGTGTCTCCTTTCCCCCACTGCTGGCCCCAGATTTGGGCAGCCGTATATAAAGGGGACGATGAGAACAAGGTCCTCCCCGGACTGACAGGGAGCCAGCCCAAGCAGGGGTCCATACGGCACCCGTGTCAGCTGCTGCTGGCGGCGGCAAGAACTAGCAGAAAGGGTGTGTGGGCAGCTGAGGACGCTCATGACCGCGGCCCCGCTGGCTCTCTGCCACGGGGACGTCTAACCCTCGGGGACACTCCCGGAACCGCGACACCCTCAACCTCTTTGCACGGCTGCTTTTTTCTTGGAGCTTTCTAGAGTCTCCAGTCCGCCTTCCAGGAATGGTACACAGGGAAGTCTGTGTACCGCTGAGTCCGAGAATCTCTGTCTCGGACCCTCTCCACCCTGGGCGACAAGGCTGGGGCTCCCCACAGCCTGGCGTCCTGCCCTCTCCCGCCTTCCTGCGGCCTGGTCTTCTGCCCCTCTGCCTTGCTTCCCTAGCGCTGGCCGTGGGACCAACGCCCCGCGGGCTTCACCTAGCACGGAGCATCTGGACGGTGTATGTGAGCCCATGCCCGGCCCGCCCAGCTCAGTGACACGGTAATCTTGACCTTGGGAGGTGCAGCCAGTGTGGATGAGAACCAGTGTGTTTCCTGTATGTTTGGGGCAGCCGACACCTGCAACTTTTCTTCTTTTGCTTAGTGATATAAAAACAGGAGTTAATTTTTTTTTTTCTAAATCTGTAACTTGGTTCTAATGAGCTCCCGTCACCCTGCTAGACTTGTTTTTTAGAACTTTCCTGCACCCCTACCCCAACAGAGCAGTGTGCTTCCACTAGCCGAGAGGAGCTGGCTGTCTACTTGAAGGAGGCCCGTAGAAGTGGTCAGGGAGCTGAGTTATGTCTCGGGAATGGGGGGGTGTTCGCTGCTGGCTTTGTCTCATCCCTGGCTTCCCCTGGGACTCACAGGCTGCAGCTCAGGCGGCTCCTAGGTGCCGCCGCGCCTGGTGAAGCCTCGGGAAGGAGTCCACACGATGGACCTAGCCTGTCCCCCAGGCCTGGGGAGGGCAGCGTTCTCCCACTGAGTTGACCCATCATCTTGCTGGGCTGGCAAGGAAGCGGGTGCATAGCAGAGAAATGCAGAGAGAGCAAGAGCCTGGAACCCGCATGGAAGTGAGGCCCAGCTCCATTTTTCATTAGCCCTGTGACCCTGGACAAGCCACTAAGCTTTTTGAGCCTCAGTTTCCACATCTGCAAAGTGGGAGCCACACTCCAGGTGTGTAGAGGGCAGGATAATATGAGACAGACAAAGCCCAGGTTCATTAGAGGCTCCATGAACATGAGCCGGATGACCTGCCCTGTCGCTCATCCCCGACGTGCCCTCCTTTGCTGTCCCCTCCACCCCTCACACGCTAGCACAAGCACCTGGTGCCCACGTTCCCAAAGCTAAAAGAAAGTGCTGGCCGCCGTTGATCATAGAAGGTTGGTTCTGGTTAGGGAGCAGCCTCGACTCTCCCTCAGGAGCATGCCCTGGGCTGCAGACCTCATTTCTTGTCTTGTTACTTGGAGATTCAGGCTACATCCTTCAGGGGGTGGGAGTGAGATGCCTTCTTGGCCCCACTGTGGCCGTGACGAAAGCCACACTGAGGACAGTGTGCTGCCCTAGACAATCTGCTCTGCTCCCCTCAAGGGCCTCTGACTCTCAGAATGTTCTAGAAGGGTAGTGGGCTCTCCAGCCCTCCGTGGTTCCCTGGGGTCTGGACCTGACGCCTGAGCATCTGCTAAGGCCTAAATGTTTGTATCCTCCTCCAAATGAGGGTGGGGCACTCGTGAGTGGGATTAGTGCCCTTAGAAGAGAAACCCGCAGAGCCCCCTTGCCCCTTCCATGGCACAAGGACACAAGGGGAAGTCTGTGGCCCAGAGGAGGACCTTCACCTCACTTCAGACCCCCAGCCTCCAGAACTCTGAGAAACAAGTGTCTGCTGTCTACAAGCCCACCTGGTCTGTGGTCTGTGGTTAGTGGCCCTAACGGACTGAGGCAGTGTCTGACTTTCACTCTCTTGGTCCCAGTGGTGAGTGAGTCAGAAGCCCCCTTCACAAAAAAAAAAAAAAAAAAAAAAAAAAGAAGCCCCCTTCACTGTGCCCAGGCCCCCGTCGTAGAAGCCCACCAGGCAGGCCACACAGTTCCCGGCCCCCTGGTCTCTGTCTTTGCTCTGTCTCCCATTCCTCATCACCGAAAACTGAGGCACTTCTTTTTCCTGGTGATGGTGAATACTCTGTTCTATGTGAGAGGGAGAACACTTGGAGAGAAAAATTAAGAGCCTCCCACAGACTAGAGGGCACTCTCTTTTTTTTTTTTTTAAAGTCAAAAATGGCAAAGACCATGGCTGTGGGAGAAAATGGGTTCTTCTCTGAGAAGCTCTAGCTCTCCGCCTTGGCAGGGCCAGGAGCACCCCTATGTCTGGTCTGTATTCTGGGGCAGCTTCCCAAGGGATGCCCAGCCCACAGGGCGGGTGTGTGTGTGTGTGTGTGTGTGTGTATGCAAGCTAATCCAAGAGCCGGTTCATGGACAGGCCTGGCTGATGGGCAGAAGAGGGAGTGCTTCCGGGGCAAGCCCGGTTCAGAGCAGGCGACATCTACATCCTGTGGAAAGGAACCTACCCTCAGCGGGGCTAAAGCATGGGACCCAGCCCTGCACACGGGACAGTCTTTCCCTTTGCTGCCTTTTTCTGGCATGATCCATGAAGTAGGAAGAACCCCGTAGTTTCAAGGGCATTTAAGGTGAAGCCAAAAGGGTCCCGTTCCAGTCACTGTTACCCGCCTCAACAATGGGCCTCAGTTTCCCCATATCCATAGGATGGGTGTGATCCTATCAAACTCACAGGGGTTGTGAGAGAGGATGGAGGAAACCTAACTGGCCCAGTCTTTATTCCCACACGACCATAATTAACTATGGGGTTGTGGTCTTGCCTTTGTAGGAAGGTGGGTTCTTGGCTTGGAAATTCCCCACTGCATGTTCGTTAAAAAAATGATTCTGTGTGCACAGTGAAGACATTTTTGTCTGTGTTCTCTGTTCTGTGTAAGGGATCTACACATAAGGGAGGCATATGCATGACTGTGCCCCTAAGACAAGCTTAAGCAGTGTGTGTTAGCCCTTGATGAGAAAGGGAGAATTTTTTTTTTTTTTTTAGCAATGCACAGCGTCAGGTGCTAAGCCCGTTCCCCTAACAAACAAGACAGGCAGGAAAGTGTATTAAGTATGAAATCCTTCTATTCATGCATATCAGGCTGTACTTATTTTAAAAGACAGATATTATCTGGGGAGAAGGAGGGTCAGTGCTGAAGCAGGGCTCCCTACAGCCTTTGGGGACACAGGAATGATGGTGGCTGAGAGTCCCCAGAGGGGCACGGAAGTCCTTGCAGAGCTCCTACGAGACACGGGCTTCTCTCCCCACTGGGAGGGGAGACTGAAATTCAGATTTTGGTATGCCTGGCTCCTTTGTGCCGCACCCCACTCCAGTCCCATCCCTCAAGATGCTTGGAAGGGAAGTGGGGGATTTAGTTCATTTCTCATAATGACAATCCTCTGCACTCGGCTTCCTTAATGGAATCTCAGACGGAGGACTCGCTCTTCTAGATTCAAGCAGGATTTACAAGGAAGAGCAATAGTGTGCATTTGCTTGTGATAATCCCAGAGTCATTGGATATGGAAAGCCTTTAGTAATTGGTGGAGAGAATTAGCTTAAAGTTGGCATAATACCTAGCTATTTGCATGCACATTGTTATTTTTAAGGAATCTGTGTGTTTAGATGCTGTCACGTTAATTAGGAAATATGTATTTGCACAGAATGCAAGTTAAGAGAGCCACTGAACAGAAAAAAATAAATCATCCTCACTATGCTAATGGGTGCCTTCTGAATCTCCGAAGTTCTTAAAATCACCAAATGCTAAGAATATACAAATTGCTTTAAGAATGAATATTTTGTTTTCCCAATAACTGTTAGCATATAAAACCAAGTGTTTTTAATCAAATGTTTTCCATTAACTTGTTTGAGTGAAAACATTCCAAGGGGAGTAAATGAGAGAAAGAGGTAGATAACTACATGGACAGGTGGATGGAATGGATGGGTGGATGGATGGAAAGATGACTGTGTGCGAGATAATGTTACATTCTGTTAGAAGATGAGTGAATATGTCGTATGATGCAGCTAAGTGACGAGGCTGTCCTGAGTATGTGAACATGGCGGTTGTGTGCACCTGTGTTGTGTAGTATGATTTGTATCAAATCTCTTGTGTTGCTTGTACTGGATGTTGGTTGTTTCTCTAAGAGCATGCACTCTGGCTGGTACCGCAGCACCTAGATTCGAGTCCTGGCTCTGGCAGAGACTGTGCCGCCTCGGGTAATTCTCTGGCCTCATGACTGAGCTTCCCCATCTGTAATCTGGGTCTAGTAACCGTAACCCACCTCACAGAGATGGCTTGTGGCTTCAAGGAGAGGAAGAGTACCTGGTCCTTGCAGGGACTTACACATACAGGCGGCCCACAACTATAAGCACTTTCCGTGACTGTTGTCATTACCAGTGAATTACAGGTGACATACACATGCTGTATTGTGCCCCGGGAGGGGGGTGGCCTCGTGTACGGTGTGAGCTCCCTGGCGTGTTCTTCGCTGTCGTTCGTGCTGGGTTGACTGTGTACTTTGGTTTTCGTTTGATGTGTGTGTGTCTTCTCATGGTGGGTCACGTCTTTGCTTCTCTGAGGCTCTGCCGCACACACAGTGTGGGGACTTCGGTCGGGCATACGTGTTCCTGGGGTGCATGCATGAACGGTAACGTCCTGCCCGGGGATGTTGGTGGTGTTGGATGGCATGTCTGGCTGCTATGGCGGACCCCACAGATGGCTTAGAGGTTTTATTTTGAATTTGAATTAGTTACTAATATTTAAAAACTGAAAGGTTTCACATAAAGTCATATGACTACTTTCCCTTTTAAAAACCAGAACACCTGGAGCACCTGGGTGGCTCAGTGGGTTAAGCGGCTGCCTTTGGCGCAGGTCATGACCCCAGGGTCCTGGGATGGAGCCCTGCATCGGGCTCCCAGCTCAGCGGAGAGCCTGCTTCTCCCTCTCCCTGCTGCTCTGCCTACTTGTGCGCCCTCTCCCTCTCTCAAATAAAACCTTAAAAAAAAAAATAGAAGAATCGATAATATTGCCCATGCATTCCCCTAAGATAACACTCTGTAGGACTTGAGAACTGACCCCTTCAGGGGGGCTAGGCATTCTCTAGTGCTCCCTCACCGCGAACCCTAGGGGCATTTGCTGGGCTTCATCTCAGCCTGCTTTCCCCTTGTTCTCCTTCCCTCCCTGGCTTGCACAGTCACCTGGGATTGCTGTGGCTGGGTTACGAAGGCACTGAACCTGGTTCCTTCCCGACAAGCTCAGGAGGGGCTGGTGAGCCAGGGGGAGGAGGTGCTCCCTGCCCCCCCGACTCGGAGGCAAGCATCCCCGATTCTCGGGAAGCCCCGTGGTCTGCTGGAGGGGCCCGCTGCAGAAGGGGGTAGCCGGCGGGGGTACTGACCCTGCTGATGGAGAAGAGCAGGCCCGGCCGGTCGGAGCAGACGCCCGTGAAGCAGAAGCGCAGCTTCCAGTAGAAGAGGTGCTCCCAGATGAAGGTGATGAGGCTGAGGGCCATGGCGGCTGCCAGCATGTAGAACACGCCCGCCATGTTGTCGATGTCCAGCTGACTGCTCATCACCTCGTTCTTCTCGTTGTGGCAGATCCCCGTGAGCCACAGCGTCTCCAGCTCCTCCATCTCGCCTGCACGGGGGACAAGAGCCGCAGGCGGTGAGGAGGGGGGCTGACTCAGAGCTGGGGAGCCCTGGGCTGCCCTACCCAGCGCTCCAGGCCTGTGCGGGCTCACTAGTGCGGGGACCGACCTAATACTGCAGGCGGGAGGAAGGAAATGTGCTAATGCATGGTCAGGTACGGTCCCTCTTGCATCTTTTTTTTTTTTTTTTTAATTATTATCATCATGTCCTGCCGACTGTCCCCCTGTCCCTGACACCCACTCATGCCTGGAACAGGACGGGACATAAACTGGTGGCTTACGACTGTAGAGAGACTCACATTCCAGTTCTGACTTTATCCCTTACTCGCTGGGGGACTGCAAGGCCACAGCTCTCATGTCTGTGAAATACACAGAACAACCACGCACGCGTCCTAGAGTTCTCACAAGGACCAGATGAGCTCCTGTCTGCACACGTCCTAAAAGCAGCACCCGGCTCACAGTCAGTTTTCATGAGCAGTAGTGTTCATGGGATTGTTCCACAGGGAATGCCTAGCACAGTGGCCGCCACACGCAGTCCTCAAATATATTAGTTTCTTCTCGCATCTTCCCTTAGAACATCTGGGATTGTTCTACGATGCCACCCTCTGGCGGGGCACTGAGGGCAGGAAGCCCTGAAAAGAGGCATCCCAATCAGCTCTGAATGGCCCCTCGCGAACTAAATGCCTCTCCACTTCAGTAGGCACTTAAAGAAGCAGGTGGAATTTTCAGTGGGAAAGAAAAAGTAGGCGTGCTCAGCATTACTGTGTCTTTCTATCCTGTGCATTTCATCCAGTTGCCATTTAGGAGGAAATTCTCTGATCAAAATGTCTAGCAATTAAGCTGACTGTCTAGCAATTCACTTAAACTATGGAACTTACACTATGATTCTGACTTTAAAAAATTATCCTACAAGGACACTGAAAAATCAAGCAGGATGTATACATTATGAAATGAAAGGTATGACTATGTTGTGTGTGTGTGTTTAAGATATAGTATGAAACATGCAGAGAAAAACATTCCAGATGTTTCTTTGATTCTCTTTTCAAGAGGTTAGCATAATTACCACTTTCATATTGCTGTCTTTTTTAAGTTTCGTGAAATTAGCATGTCACGTTCCTGGTTTGTTCGCACTCTTGAAAGATTTGGCTGAACAGAGAAATCCAAGTTGATCCTTGTTTTCCCTGGCCCTTTGAAGATGTTACTGAGCTTTCTTCTGATCTAGATTACAGCTGTTGAGAAGTTGGCTAATAATCGTTGCTACTCCCTATGTGATCTGTGTTTTCTTTCTAAGGGCTTTTGAGACTTTCATTTTGTCTTTGGTGTGGAATGTAGATGTAGATTTGCTTTATTATCTGTCCAGCTCTGCACTCAGAGTCATTCTTAGATGGGTGACTCAGGACTTTAATTCTGGAAAAAAAAAAAAGTCACCCGTTCTTGCTTTGAATATCAACTCTCCCTATACTCTCCCTTTTTTAAAATTAGTAGACTACATTTTTTTAGAGTTGTTTTAGGGTTACAGAAACACTAAGAAAGTACAGAGTTCCCATAACTCCTCCCCATTCCCTCAGTTTCTCCTACTAACATCTGACATTGGGGTGGTGTTTTTTTTTTTTTTTACGATTCATGAACCAATCTTGATACATTAACTAAAGCCCATGTTTACATTAGGCTTCATGTTTTGTGTTGTACTGTTTTGTGGATTTTGCCCCATGCTTAATACCATGTATCCATCACTATAGTTTCATACAGAGTAGTCTTCCTGCCTTGAAAGTCCCCCATGTGACCCCTGGTTCGACTCTCTTCCCGCCCCATCACAACCCCTGATCTTTTAATGGTCTCTACAGTTCGGCCCTTTGCAGAATATCACAAAAACCACAGTGCACACTGTAGCCTTTTCCAACCGGCTTATCTCATTATAACAAGATGTGTGTGTGTGTGTGTGTGTGTGTGTGTGTGTGTGTTTAAGGCGAGTGATCCTCTGATTTGTAAGAAGATGAAACAAAATTTAAATGATCCAAAGTATCAATTCAAAACAACATCAAAAAGTGAGTGTACTTAACCATACTCAGCTCATAACAGAGCAAGGGGCTAGGTGGAATAATTCATGCCGTAGCATTTTGCTATATGAACTGGTCGCAGATAAAGCTGATGAAGGCAGGCAGAGGCACTCTAGCTTTGAAGAATTAGAACTGGGGGGTTCCAGAGTCATCTGGCATCATTCTCTCTTGTATTTACAGTTAGAAACGTCCACGGTGGGAACTCCAGGATCTTCTGGATCCTTCCTTTAAGGTCCCAGCTAACTATGGCCACAATGTTAAACACTTGTGCTGAGAACAATATGTATTTAAGTTCCTCCACTTCTTTCCATAGCTTGACAGCTTTCTTTTTATGTGTGAATAATTTCCATCGCACAGATGTACAGTCTGTATATCATTCACCTCCTGAAGGACCTCCTGGCTGCTTCCGAGTTTTGGCAATTATGAATCATGCTGCTACCAACATCCGCGTGCAGGTTTTCCGTGTGACAGCTCTGTTGGGTAAATACTTGGGAGCACAACTGTGGGATTGTGTGGTAAGAGTATGTTAACTGTGGGAAACTGCCAAACCCTCTTCCTAGTGGCTGTGCCATTTTATATCCCCACCAGCCACAAATGAGAGTTCCCATCGCTCCACATCCGCGCCAGAATTCATTAGCATTGTCAGTGTTTCCGGTTTTAGCCATTCTAATAAGTACATGGTGGTATCGCACTCTTTTAATCTGTAATCCCCTAAGAACACATGATCATTCTATCTTTTCTGCTGTTGAGAAGTTGGCTAATATTCTAAACCTCCTCATTCTATCCTCCAGGTCAATAACTTTGTTTTATTACTCTCTACTCCTTTATGCCTTTGTCCTACAGTTAGATGTTTCCCCCAGTTCTATTTTCCAGCTCATTTATTCTTTCATTGATAATATTTAGCCTTCTGCTTTTATTTAATCTATTTTAATTGTGATACTCATCTGGCCATCTTAAAGTTCTGCCTGTTCTTTTTATCACAATGTCTCATTCTTCTGAGTCTTAAAAAACCTCTCTACATTTAATAATCTCAAACCCACCATCTTTCAGATTAGTCTCTGCCCTGCCTTCTCCCTGCCACTTGGTTTTTGGGATTCACTGTTGTCTGCTTGTCTATCGCATGATAGATTTCTTCCTTGTGATGTCTGTAACTTGAGGATGAGCTCATCTTCGCCAGGGCTGTTGTCCCGAACACACTGGGCTGTAGAAATGTTCCTGTAGCAGGGTTCTGAGTTTGCTTCTGCTGTGGTTCCAGAGGCTTCCGATGTATCGGGTTTCGTATGAGAAAAATGTGGCTGTCCCTGCCACACTATGTAGGCAGTATACACTTGGACCTCCACACTCAGACAGGTTTTAACTTCTCCCTCAGAGCTTCAAACAGATGGCAAGACTTCTTGTACTTTCTTCATGTTGATGGACAGTTTTTTTCTCGTCTTTTCACAGATGCGCTGATTCACGGGGGAATCTGATTCATGCGGGGGTATGGTTTTCTACTCTCTGCACAGTTCAGGCCCCCTCATGTTGGATGCTAAAGCCCTTCTCCACTAGGGCTGCTGTACTTCCGCAGAGAGGTGCCACGAGAATATCCCACTCCCTTGTTTCCAGCCCCTAAGCCTTCCCTGTTCTTTTGATCTTCAGCATGCGCGCGCGTGTGTGAGCACTCGCTTCTCATCCTGCCCTGGGATGCGTCTGCAGTACAAAAGGGGGTCCTGTTGGTTGAGCCTCTCATCATGTCATCATGCCACAACCACGCAGACATGTCTAACTTTTGTTATCATGTCTAAAAATATACACATTTAAGGGAGGGAAAAATCGTTATCACCTCTTGTCCAGCCAGCAGCCCCGGCTGCTTATCCAAACGCTTCCGCAAGCCCCGTGCCTCCTGATACACATCACTGCTTCCCCTCCTCCAAAACACTGATGTCTTTCCTTCAAAACCCCGGAACACTGCTGTCATCCCTCTCCCTGCGACACAGAAGCGGGTCTGTGTGCCATGTTCTGTTCCCGCTGGTGTCGTCCCGTCACAGCCGGGTTTGTAAGCCTAGACCAGGGTCCGTCTGGGTAGAAGAAACAGCATTAGATCCCTTTCATGGTGTGAAACATACATGGTGTAAACATAAAGATCTTTCTGCTGCCCTCTGACCAAAACACGTCTCTTTGAGGAAGTCGATTCTGGAAGCCAGAACCGTGTGGCGTGAGGAGGGCAAATGCACAGTCCTCCATCCCAATTATAGCCTCCGTTGCAATCATTTTGCAGTTACTCATTTCCTGCCTCATGGCCTTCTACTGGTGCACCGAACTGTAGTTCAAATACTTGGTTATTTCGTTTTTAATTTACTCAAGTATATTGTAATCTCCTTGGGGGGTGATCAGGGACCATGTTTTATGATTCAGATATTTCTCATGGCCAGCAGCACAGAGCAAGGACTGAATCCATATTTTCTGTTTCTAGCTCTTTCCTTGCATCCTCAGGCTTAAATTAGGCAGCACTGCAAACACGTTCAGATCTGCTGGCTGAGTTCTTCTGCCATGTAAATAGAAGGAGATACAGATCAAGAGGGAACTTGCCACGGGCTTGGGGGCAGAAGGACGAGAGGTGCATACATCCTCGGCTGGGATGAAGCAGCCCAGGTCAGTTTTGGAAGGAGCAGCTCTAGGATGCTCATTCCACCGTCCGTTTCTTCCATTACAAAGAGGCCACGATCTCTGTCAATGTGGTTTTGTGAGCTGCAGCTGCTAAGTGGGACAATTAAATCTGTTTCCAAGAGCAGACTCATTGTTGCTGGGAAGACAGAAGCTAAGCCCTCTCCTGGGAGCCTAGGCAGCCTGGGCCGCTGTGGGTTTGCATCTGGGGCACGCTGTCTTTGTCCCTGCACCCTGGAGGGCTGGTCCCGGTGTGACGCTGAAGCTGCCCCCCACCTCTCTATTTGTAGGTCTAAGGACAGGGAGCTCCTGCATACCTGAGAACACTTCTGTAGACATGCAAGTCATGTCTGATCCCAAGTCCTGCTGTGTACTACCCTCCAGACCTTGGGGTTCTGTGCCGGCCTGAGGAAGGCAGGGAGGCCAGCACACACAGCAGGCATCGGGACTCTCTCCCTTCCCGGTGCTGCCACTGAAAAGCAGAGTGGTGGGGCTTTCAGAGGCAGGAGCTGGAAAGATAGGAAATCTAAAAGGGAACGGGAGAGAATAAGGGAGACAGCATGTGCGTGTGTCTGAAACGTGCGTCCCCGTCCAGCTACTCGCTCCCAAGGTACGAGCCGTGCGTTTCTCACTGGTGAAACAGAATCACTGAAAATGCAAGTAGACATTGTCCTGGAAATCCTAAGTAGAAAATACTAGAATGAGCCACAGAAGGTAGCGCCCTTCCCGGAAGGGTTTGGGGAGCACGGTAAGCCATCCTGGCAGGTCCGGACTGTCCTCGGAAGTAGGATGAGAGTCTATCTGCCTGGACTCACCTGCTTTCCACACCTATAATCCATCTGACCTTGGCCCAGAGACCCTACTTACCTATCCAGCCACTCATCCCTTCCTTAATCTAGTTTTCTATTCTCTTATTTAACAAAGTTAATCATAAATTCCATTCCATTTCAGGCACTCTACTAGCATTTTCAAAAATGAACTCGCACGGCCCTCCTGTCAACCCGGCGCAGCTGCTGTCGTTATCACACCCATTTTTCGGATGAGGCAGGGAGAGGCAAGTCCTCAGTCTCTCTGGTGTCTACCAAGAGGTGCGCAATGGTATTTAGCTCATACGAGTTGCTCTGGAGTTAAATGAGGTTGCACACCCCGTGCCTGGCACACCCTCATTACTCAGACACCGTTCATTGCTGCCTGAAGCCAGGGCAGCCAGGGCAGGGGCAGGGTGGGGGGTGTGGCTCGCACATCCCTCCCTCTGCCCTGCCAATCCATGGAGTCTGCAGTTCTAGGAAGGCATGTCCAGATGGGAGGCTTAGCCTTCAAGAAGAATCTGTTATGTCCAAAGTAAGAGGAATCAGTTCCTTATTTGCCCTCGGTCTCATTCTCTGCACTCCCAGAGGGACTGCAGTAGCTTTTCAGATTAGATTTCATTCTATTCCGCAAGACTGCCGGAGAGCTAAGGGGATTGCTTCAGGAAAGGTTTTATGGTAGGCCACGTGACTCGCCTTCAGCCTTCCTGAGCATTTCTCCCTCACCCCCCGCCCCAGGCCCATTGTAAAAAGTTCATTTTGAACCCGTACCCTTTAGGCTCTGTCCGGGGCCTGGGAATGGGCTGCCATGCCTCTTCTGGAGTCAGCCCACAGACACTCGTCTACATAGAGTTTCTCTTGGTTTCGGGCCGGAGCACCTGACCTGATGCAGAGACCGTAGGGGGAGATTCGGTGTGTGGTTTTGAGAGGCTGGCTTTGATGTCCTGTTTCATTTCCAGGCAAGGAAACGAATGCTTTTTGGTTCTCTGAGGACTTCATTTCTTTTTGCCTCCCTTCCCTCCCTCATTCATTCACTCATTCATTCATTGAAGAAAGAGCATTTTTAAAGCACTGAGTGCACGCTCAGCGTCATCTCTGTGTTTCCATATGGAGTCAAACTGCACACAGTCTTCGGGCTCGGAGCGCAGAGGCTTGTGGGAGACAGGGTCCTGCTTGCAGGCAGTTGTTCTGGCCAATGAGATGATGGAATCTGCACAGGGAGTTCGGATAACAGAGAGAGGTTCGGAATTTGGGGGAAGGAAGAGGTGATGAAAGGGAGGCCAACTGCAACTTCGCTTTTGTGCTGAGGAGCTGGGGTGTCCTGGGAACGGGCCCTTGGGTGAGGCCAGCTGTATGCTTCCTGGACCGAAGATGCTTCAGTCGCTGTGTTCTCAGCCATCATGAAAGGCAGATGGGAAGGACAGGGCACAGCGTGGCGGTCTCCAGTAAATTCCATCTCCAGTAAATTCCATAATCCCCATGTCCTGGTCTCAGAGGCGGGCAGGACATGTGACCAGAGAGAAACCCACGTCAGTCACTGATAAGGACCCACTCTGACTTGGCATACCTATCACCTCGCCATAGCCGTTTACTCGGATACATCTGCTGCGTGGTATCATGGTGACATCATGCCAATGGCTACCTCTGGAGTGCAGTTCAGAGGTCTTGCTTGCAGGAAGTCTTCCTTGAATGCACAAGGATGTGGGCATTCTTTCTCCTTCCACAACATCCCAGGTCTCTCGTCAACAGGGAATCTGTCACACTAGAGTCTTATTGCCACTTGCGTCTAAGTCCTACCCATCAGGAGGTGAGTTTATTCAGGGTAGGCATCCTGCCATATTCTTTTTGTGTCCCCAGTCCTGGGCACAGGGATCGACCCACAGCAGAGGGTCCGTACAGTTGTGTTGACTGCCGATGACACGAGGCTCCTCTCTTTGATTAGCTTGTGATCCACTGTTCTGAGCATCAGCAAAAGCCCAAGAGAGGTAGGAATCTGTGAAGCCCCAAGCAGAGGGGTCAGTAAGAATGTCTGAAGCCCAAAAATCAAGCCTGACTCTCGGGGCAAGCAAGTTCCAATCAAAGAGTTGAGCGATAGAGTTTGGTGGTTCCCCACAGGGAACCAGCTTCCATCTATAGCCGATAGACGTCAGGATGAGGTTGCTGCTGATCCCGTTAGGGTTTGCTGTGAGCACCGAGAGGGGAACTGACCCCGTTTCAAGCCTGTTTCATGTCTTGCCCAAGGACTGGGCACTTCAGGTTTCTCAGAAGCCCGAATGGGACTGGAAATGGTAAAGGAACAATTTTCTTTGTAGAGAATCTAGGGCGTCATCATTGAAAGGCTGGTGTTCTCGCTGAGAACAGGTTCGGTCGCTGTGAGCTCTGACCTGCGGTCCCCAGGGCAAGGACAGCCTGGGGTCTGCAGGGTGGGGGCCACGTGCTCTCCTTACCCACTTGTCCTGGAAGGAAGCTGCTGGTCAGATCTGGGACTGTTCCAGTCTGTGGACTTGGAACAGAATGAGGTCAGCCAGACCATTCAGTGGCTGACCTCGGCTCTTTAGTTTCATGAATTCTACACCACTGACTCGAAGCCAGGTGACATTGGATCTGGAAATAAGAGCATTCTGGAGCCTGGGACCTCTGTACCCATGACCTATGAGGTCCCTGAACAATGTGCTGCACAGAAAAATAGCTTTGCTGGTAGGGACAGTATAAGATTTTGGACACGTGCAGACTAAATCTGGATGATGCATCTCCCTTAATGAGAAGTCACAAAAACCACATAAAAATAGGGCTAAGCCCAAAAGGATGCGGTTAGTGCAGAGACAGGCTGTCTTCGGTATAAATGTGTTACTACTACATTCCAGCTGAGGTCTCTGCTATGAGGACAGGGCCCGAGGCCACAGGAGGCATTGCCCTGGGTCATCACCTGGCTGGGGTTCCGCAGGCCACCAGATCAACCCAGAAGTTTGGAGTCGGGGAATTGTGTGCCACAGGTCCCCAACCTATGTCTCTCGAGGAAGAAGGAAGAAGAGCGCATAGGTTGGGCTGCCCCATCAGACACCAGGCAACAAATGTGGTCAGTTTCCCAACAGAGGGCAGGGTTGGCAAGAACCAATTCTCCCGAGTGAGGCTGTAGGAAAATGTCACTGATGAATCCTGTGTGGGTCGAGCACATCTGGAATCTGCTTCATCTGTCTGCCTCCCCCACCTCTAGATGGTCAAGGTGCCAGGATGCGGCAGGCATAGGTACTGCTGAGCATAAATGAATTCACGGGAACAATTGCACGTTTTCTCCATTGATAGTCCCGAAAATCCTATGCTCATTGTGTAGGAGCGTGAGGGCTTTTTAATGCCACAAAGGGGTCTTTGCATTTGAAAAGGCTGTAGATGTAAGGGGGAAGAACAAGGATAGCAATAATTCCACACCCCATGTTGAGAAAGCTCGCTCGCTCTTTCAGCAAGTAAAATGGCATACCCACTTTTCAGCTCCTTTTTTGTAGGTCACCAAGCTTCCCGAAGACTGTGGAGTCTTTAAGCAAAGGGATCACACCCATTGCCCATTTTATCTGCATTCCCCACTGCCCAAAACAGTGCAGGGACCTAAAGGGACTCAAGATTTGGTTGTGACCTGGAGGAGAAAGAGAAGGAAAGGGTAGGGAGGAAAGCAAAGGGGAGAGGAAGGAAGGAGGATGTGAGGGAATATGGAGAAGAGGAAAGAAAGGGGAAATGGGACCTTTATAGGAAGGACCCTGTATCTGTTAGGCAGTGCTGTCCATAACCAAAGCAGACAGAAGATCAGGTTTGTCTTTAATGGAGAGGGTGGGTTACAACTTAAGAGCACGCTCAGACCAATCCCATTTGCAATCGCACCCAAAACCATCAGATACTTGGGAATAAATCTAACCAGAGAGGCAAAGAATCTATACTCAGAAAACTATAGAGTACTCATGAAAGAAACTGAGGTAGACAAAAAGAAATGGAAAAACGTCCCATGCTCATGGATTGGAAGAACAAATGTGAAAATGTTTACGCTGCCTAGAGCAAGCTACACATTTAATGCAACCCCTATCAAAATACCATCAACTCTTTTCAAAGAAATGGAACAAATAATCCTAAAATTTATATGGAACCAGGAATGTTGAAAAAGAAAACCAAAGTTGGCAGCATCACAATTCCAGACTTCAAGCTCTATTACGAAGCTGTAATCATCAAGACAGTATGGTACTGGCACAAGAACAGACACATAGATCAATCAAACTGAAGAGAGAGCTCAGAAATGGACCCTCAGCTCTGTGGTCAACTGATATTCAGCAAAACAGGAAAGCATATCCAATGGAAAAAAGATAGTCTCTTCAACAAATGATGTTAGGAAAACTGGATAGCCATATGCAGAAGAATGAAACTGGACCATTTCCTTACACCACATACAAAAACAGACTCAAAATGGATGAAAGACCTCAATGTGAGGAATCCATCAAAATCCTTGAGGAGAACACAGGCAGCAACCTCTCAGACCTCAGCCACAGCAACTTCTTCCTAGAAACATCGCCAAAGGTAAGGGAAGCAAGGGGAAAATGAACTATATTGGGACTTCATCAAGATCAAAAGCTTTTGCACAGCAAAGGAAACAGTCAACAAAACCAGAAGACAACCAACAGAATGGGAGAAGGTATTTGCAAATGACATATCAGGTAAAGGGCTAGTATCCAAAATCTATAAAGAACTTATTAAACTTGACACCCAAAGAACAAATAATCCAATCAAGAAATGGGCAGAAGACATGGACATTTCTCCAGAGACGACATCCAAATGGCCAAGAGACACATGAAAAAGTGCTCAACAGCACTCGGCATCAGGGAAATACAAATCAAAACCTCAATGAGATACCACCTCACACCAGTCAGAATGGCTAAAATTAACGTCAGGAAACAATGGGTGTTGGCGAGGATGTGGAGAAAGGGGAACCCTCCTACACTGCTGGTGGGAATGCAAGCTGCTGCAGCCGCTCTGGAAAACTGTATGGAGGCTCCTCAAAAAGCTGAAAATAGAGCCAGCCTATAACCCAGCAATCACACTACTGGGTATATACCCTAAAGATACAAATGTAGTGATCCAAAGCGGAACATGCACCCTAATCTTTATAGAAGCAATGCCCATCAACAGATGAATGGATAAAGAAGATGTGGTATATATATATGGAATACTATGCAGCCATCAAAAGAATGAAATCCTGCCATTTGCAATGACATGGATGTACTAGAGGGTATTATGCTAATCAAAACAAGTCATTCAGAGAAAGACAATTCTCATATGATCTCTCTGATATGAAGAATTTGAGAGGCAGGGTGGGAGGGGGTCCTGGGGGGAAGGGAGGGAAAAAGTGAAACAAGATGGGACTGGGGAGGAAGACAAACCATAAGAGACTCTTAATCTCTGGAAACAAACTGAGGGTTGCTGGGGGGTGGGTAGAGGGATGGGGTGGTGGGTAATGGACACTGGGGTGGGAGGGTATGTGCGATGGTGAGTGCTGTGAATTGTGTAAGACTGATGAATCACAATCACAGACTCCTGAAACAAATAATACATTATGTTAATTTTAAAAAAAAGAGCTCTCAGACCTTGTTGATGATAGCTCTCTCCCCTCTTATGGGCAGTGGTCCTCCAGACCTCTTCTTCCTTCTCCCCAACCTGAAGCCACAAAGTGTCTCAAAGGTGAGGCCACTGCCAGGGTTGAGGGGGAGAGCATAGGGGGATGGGGGCACGGTTAGATTCAGATGCCAACTCAGGAAAGTGTGTGGGGGAGACACTATAGTCCTCCTGCTCTGTTCACACAAGAACGGAGATGGAGAAGGAATTGGGGTCTTAAAACTAGAGGCTATGATCATACAACAAAATCCAACTGCAGGCATTGATGAACAGCCCTACCGTTCAGTGACACAAGCCCACCCTACCTCTCTCCTGGAAGGGAGAGACGCGGTGCTCAGAAGTTACAAGAACCACATACTCTGCTGAGAACATACACTAGTCATTCTTTCTGTGACCCAGCAATTTCATTCATAGTAATATTCCCAAACAATTAAGTGCCTACATGCACCGAAAAGATACAAGAATGTTTAAAGCAGACAAAACTGAAAACAGCAATAGCAAATGTGAAAATAAACTGCACTATATTCATACAATGGACTACTATGCAGTTATAAATAGAATTTTTAGTTATATGCACTGATACAGATTAATGTCCTCAAAGATACAAATGAATACATGTAGTATGAGTTTATCATTTATTGGAGGTTCAAAAGGAGGCAAAAAACTATCCATATTTATGAAGGTCAGAATGGTGGTCACCTGCGGGGGGAATGTTGGCTGGAAGGAAGCTTTCTGGGGGTACTGGTGATGTTTTTGACTTTGATCTGAGTGGTGGTCACACAGTTGTATAAAAATTAACTGGACATTGAGATTTCTGCAATATAATGAATGTATGTTATAACTTACAGAAGGAAAAAAAAAAGCAACAGAGGCCTAGTAGAGGTATAAGGTGTTTTTCCATTTGGGGGATCAAGAGAGAAAATAAGAAGGAAAGGGGAAAAGGGCTTCCTAACCCAGAAAGAAAAACAAATGAAACAAAACAAAAAACCTCATGTTTTTTCTTAGAAACATGACATTTTTTTAGAAAGAAAAAGATCTTAAAGAATAACCACGGATGAGTTATGTTAAATTCTTCCTTATTGTTGGAATTAGTTTAAAAGAATATGTCGTACTTTGGTATTCAAGCCAAAAGTCACCAATCTTTCTGAAAAGGTCTAATTAGTAAATATTCTCAGCTCTGTGCACCCTATGGTCTCTCTCCCAACTACCCCGCTCAGCCTCTGAAGCACAAGAACACTCTTAGACACACGGTGAATGAAAGAACGTATCTATGTTCCAATAAAACTTTATCAACAAAACTAGCCAAAAGGGCAATGTGGGCCATAGTTAGCAGAATCCTGATTTAAGCAATTAAAAAAAAAGTTTTTTTAAAAAGTACATATGTGAACAAGAATAGATCCCAATTTAGGGAGACTCTTATTTTTATGATCTGTGATACTTGCTGAGTACCTACCAGTGGGTACTAAGCAGTTTTCAGACATGATACCATTGAACTCGGTGAGGTCAATGTCATTACAATCCCTAATTTAAAGGGGAGGAATGTGGCCTTTACAAAGGGTAAATAACTTTCCCAGGACCATAGAACTAGGAGGGATTAGGTGTTATCTTTGAGCTCAAAGCCTTTAGTCTCAACTGTACCACATGTTGCTGTATTTAGAACTTTGTCATACTAAAAAAGTTTTCATAAATTACTAAGCTATAGCAACTGTCCATTAAAATCTGTATGTAAAAACAGTTACATGGCCAAAAAAGATGAAAAGACAACTCATTTTTTTTCATTTTCACTAATCCAAGGAATTCTAAAACAACAGCAGAGAGAACACTAATGCTCAAAGCTTCTCGACTGTTTTAAAACTGGTACATCGATTCATTATTAACAGTACTTTTCGATGGGAACAAGCCTTTTGGGTATTAATATGACACTATAGAGCCAAGACTCATGATGATGTTTAGAGCCATTAACCCTTCAAATTCTACATCTAATGGTTTGTTACAAATAGACAATTCAAAAGAAGGGGGAGCTCAATATGCTCCTTCCATCATTACCTATAGCTGCCAAAAAAGAACATTTTAACACTAGAAAAATAATGTGATGGATTATGCTTTAATAATGACTCTGACAGTCTATGCACAAATTAAAAATAACTGTGAGGACCTGATTATGTAACGGCATGAAAAAAAGTTCAAAGTATAATGTAAGTTAACACAGTGGAATATAAAAGCGTATATAACCACTTATTCAATATATTTAAAGCAATGTGTCTGCAAGATAAAGGCCCAGAAGATAATACCTCAACTGAAAACAATTTCGTTAAGGTAGGAGATCGGGTGATTTTGTATGGATATCCCATTGCCTTTCCAAGTGAGTGTTTATAAAATCATAGACTGAAAGGGATTTGGGGCCAGTGTGTCTCAGCCCTGTAATTCCCACATCACATTCTGTCACATCAGCATTTGACTTCCCAGCAAGTCATTCATTATGTCTTATTTCAACTTTGACAGTTCCCTTGACATTTGACTTTCCCTGGTTGGAGTGATTCACTGCTTGTCGGGCCCGAATCTGGCACCGCTGACCTTCTTCTAATCCTGGCGTCAGGCTGATAATAAACACTGCAGCTCTGAATCTCCGGGGACCGATTGGGAAATTCACTGCAAACTCACGCCCGTGAAAACCCTCAGTACTCTCCAGCACAGAGCGAAAGTCAATGGCCCTCCAGGATATTTATGGATTTTATCTGTTTCTTAAGTAAGTGCTGTTCCATTATTATTCCAAATATGTCTCTAGTTAAAATTAGGAGGGAAATAAACAAGTCTAATTTTTATGGTACCATCTGGTCACAGGCCAATGAAGAAGCAGTTAAACCCTTTATTGCTGATCTATGCTTAGGACAGATTTCATTTCTTCCTCTCGAAACATTTCATTTCTGAGAGAATAGCATGCTATGGACATTGTTTTTAGGTCATAGGAGGGTCCAAGTGACTGGGTTGCTGGGGCATCAAAATGGCCATCAATCGCCAGCCCCCTCGGGGCTACGGCATCCAAGCTGCCATCCCGCGTGTAAGTGAGGCCTGCGTGCGTGTCCAGCCATGCACGCAGAGCATCTCCAGTGTTCCTTCTGTGGTCGCTGTGGACCACTGTGTGGTCACTTGCTGACGCTTACACATTCCACACAGTTTATTTATCATGTTTTACAACCTCCAGAGGTCTCTGGATGTGGAAACCCAGGCAAGAGCCTTTAGAGAGGAGCGTGCATAAAACACAGGGCAAAGACCCAATTTCATGGACCCCGGTTGAGTGACCTGTTGGCCGCTGGCCTCTGGGTCCTGTATGTGGCAGTCAGAGAATAATGTGTCTGAATGCTAAACAATGTAACTCTAAGGAGTGGTTCCTAAATCGTACTGGGTGTTAGGATATTCCAGAGAGTGTAAAAAAGGTCCCATGGGGTGAAAATCGGGGATCTGTATTTTCAACAGGCTCTCCAAGAGAGTCTGATGGACACAGATGAGCCACGAGCACTTTATTAGGAAAGAAACCATTAAGGGCAATAGAGTGGGAGCCTCTAATCATTTTTATATTCTACCACCTGGAGCTTAGAAGCTGCTCAGTTATTTTTTGTGGAATGAATGTCTCAAGGCAGGGTGAATGAATGAATGAACAACTGGGCTAATAAATCAGGGGGCTTTGTCAGTGGCGTCTGGGCTTGCTAACTTGGGCAAGAAAGTTTGTGATTTATACAGTAGCCCAGCTCAGCCCAAACTGTGAGGTCTGCCTTTGAAGTCTCAATTTGATTAAAACACGTTTAGCGAGGAAGAATAGCTTTCTGAAATGCCGGGATTACGCAGCTCGGAGGATCTCTGTGGGGAGCAAGCAGTTCCGGCAACTGGGATGGGTCTTAGTGAACCTGGAGAGGCTGCTGGGCGAGCCTGTGTCAGGGCCAGACATCTGCCTCCTCTTAATTACAGTCTGCCCTTGTTTCACTCCTCATCTCTGGCTTCTGGGTCTGGAGTTTTCCCCAAACTGCCAGGGCTGAATGATCTCAAAAATTAGGCTGAGCCTGTTCCCCATGATGCCAGGGCCTGGAGCATGGACAAGTCTCCTCCTCCATGGAAAAATGGGAAAAAAGCCTAGGTCACTTGCTTTCCTATCTTCATCCTCTATCACCAAGCTATCACCTGCGAGGGACCTACGCTGTTCCTTCAGCAAAAGAGGAATGAACACTGAATCTGAATTCTGACATCTGCATTTCAGTCACTGCTGTACCCTTTCCAGGTAGAAATGGAGAGATGTCTACAAGAGTTAGAGCAAAAGAGAAGCAATACTGCATCGTGGTGAAAGCAAAGGCCTGTGGCCCATCTGCCTGCATCCCGATCTCCGATCTGCCCCCTAGGCACTCGGACACATTACTTGACCTGCCTGTGACTCGGTTTCCTCATCTGGACACAGTGGCTAGTGATCATAACTCTTGCCATGTAACCACTGTGAGCGCTGAATGAAATTAACAAACAGAAAGACAAGTTATTCTGTGACCCCCAGTTATCCCGCAGGAAGTGTTACCTCTTGGTACGAATGCCTCTGACAATAACAGTGAGCAGGGGGGCTGATCGTTTAGAGAAGGGGAACCTCCTCTTCCCCTCCCACAGGGCTCTCAGAGCCTCCGCACCTCCTCTCCCCCAGCTCCCCACCCCCATCCTTATTTTGATGTTTGTCTCTTTTTTTACGGGCAAGGCTGCCGGTTACGACAGGGTGCTGCTGAGTCATCCGAGGACACGGGGACCTATGTCACGAAGAGCGGCTGGTAGAGGAGCCAGCAGGAGAGAGATGAAGAGGCCTCCAAGGAGGAGTGAGTCAGCCGGTGGCCCGTGCCTCGCTGCAGCATGGAGCCCGCGGAGATGGGGCGGCCATGGCTCTCAGGCTTTTCTAGTTTCTGCTGCCCGGGCTGCTGGCCCCGTGGTGCTCTGCTCTGTACCCCCGGGCTTGGTCCTGCCTGCCTGGTCACCCACACACACCTTCCTGAGAGTCTGCTCTCCACGGGGCAGAGCCTCTCCTCTCCTCCTTTCCCACCTTCCCCTTCCCTTAGGAGAACAGGACAACCTAGAGTTTCAAGTCTGCCCCCAGGCAGCTCAAGACCAGAAACCATCACACTTTTTCTATGAAGGGCCAGCCTGCAGCGACTCAGGGGCGCTCGCAGCCACTCGCCGCTGCCCGTGCAGGGGGAGAGCAGCCACGGGCGGCTCCTGAGCGGACGGAGGTGGCTATGCTCCAATAAAACTTTATTTTCAAAACCAGGCAGTGGTCAGATTCCATGCCGGGGCCAAACCCAGAGGAAAACAGTTTACCCACTTGATGCGGAGACCACAAACGTGGCAAGCTTTTACGATCCGTAATGCTTTTCAATGCTAAAAGCCAAGAACTGTATCATCTTGCCAGTTCTATCCCTCCCAGAAAATCGTGTTATAAAGAAAATGCAAAACCAATATTGGACCACAAGAGCACGCGGAGTAAGCAGTGCAAGAAGCTGCCTCCTTGTGTGCCCCTTCATCAGTGAGCTCCCCGTGAGCACCTACTGTGTGCCAAGCTCAGCGGGGAGTCCTAAGGAAGACGAAAGGGCAACAGGAAGGGGCCTGAGAACACGGGGACACAAGCACACATCTAACACATGCTAAACACTGGGCTAGTCCTTCTCCGTTCGTTTTCACATTTCATCCCCAAACAATGCCAGTGTAGAGATAAGAAAACTGGAATTCAGAGCAATTAATCTGCCCGAGACCATGCAGCTAGGAGGTTGTGCAACCTTCTTTCCCCTTCACTGGGTCTTGCTTTGCTGAAGCCACAAGAGCACGGAGAGCACGGAGCTGGAAGGGCTCACAATCTATAAACGTATTTACTATAGAGCTGTAGTCTTTAAGGAAATCTTAAAGGAGGACACGTAGACTGAAGGATAGGTCCAATACCAAATCAGAAAGTGGGTTAAGGAGATAGAAGAAGGAATTATTTTTTAGAGAGAGAGAGAGACCATCTTAATGAGACTCCATGTACAGCACAGAGTACGATGTGGGGCTCGATCTCACGACCCTGAGATCATGACCTGAGGTGACACCAACAGTCAGATGCTTAACTGAGGCACCCAGGGTGCCCAGAAATTCCATTTTTAAAGGGAGTTGCATGGAAGACTCCATGCTTATCTGAGAAAACTTGAAATGGTGGAATTGCAGACATAGTAAAAAGCTGAACAAGGAAAAACATTCAGGAGCCCCCAGTGAACTCCTCGACCAACACGGCCCATACCTTCCTAAACCATCCTAAGGAGACAGGCTTAGGGTTGAGCCCATCCTCACAATGGAGGCACGGGTATCACCGTCCAAGCTGCGGGGGTGTCTGATTCTCCCTGAGACTCAGACGTTAGCTCAAAGATAGTAAGGTGAGAAGGTGGACTAAGATATTAGCAACCCATCCAGTGGCTCAAGGCAATTTATGAGAATCCTAATTCGATGCACAAAGAGCTTCGGTAATCACACGCTCCCTACTCTGGCCGGCAGCATGGGGTCCCTCACCACCCCAGCTGTCCTGCATGCTCCAGGGAGAGAGAGGGCAGCAGACAAAACGATCAGGAACCATTCACACTAACCCACTTGGAAGCAGGGAGTGGGCTTCTTCATGGATTCCCCTCCAGCACTCCCCACCCCAAGATGGGTGAGCATGAGTGTCGTCATCCTGGCGCGGTGCCTTCCGAAGCCCTCGAGGCCTACTGAAGCCAAGTGCCTTATAAATACAAGAGCAGAGCATGTGGTCTCTTCCAGTTTGTTCTCAATCCGAATGAGTCTTTAAAACAATTGCCAACAAATTTGCAGGGCAAAGGGGCCCCAATGTACCTATACAACTGAAATGATATATGTGGTAGCTTTCAAGTATTTCACATGTGATATCTATCACGTTGCTCGAATAGGATAACTGGGGTCACTAACTAGTTTTAAGCTGGGCGAGTCTCAGCCAGAGGGGTTGAGTCAGTCACCCTATTCATTCAGTTTTAGCCCAAGAGAAGCATGTGTCCTATCTCTCAGGCATTCCATGTGATATCCATCATATTTATGTCAATGTAAATGCAGCATAATATAGCAGCACATCGATAAGTTGTAAAGATATAGGATAAATACGTATATTTGATTTCATTTGTTCAATGAGTTCAGATGAGCCACCAGGGACAAGAAATATATTTCTGGATTTAAACATAAACCAACAGCCATGAAAACTGAGCAATGCACAAAGAGGAAGATTAAATGCTTCTCAACGCTAGAGCATATTATTTACAGTGAAGGTGATCTGGCCACAAGCAACCAAGATTTTTCCCTGGAGCACGGTTTAATGGAAAGACGACCGGAACCAGAGTTACATGAGCTATAAAAATCCATACAGGGCGCTGTGCGTGGACCGGCAGCATCAGCACCACCTAGAGCTGGTAGAAATACAGAATCTCAGGCTCCCTGGCCCACTGGAACAGAAACTACTGATTGCCAAGATCCCCAGATCTGAATTCCCGTTTACACTGAAGTTTGAGAGCTCTGCTGTTGCTCACTTAACCCAGTGGAGCCTCGTGTTCCTGCTAAGGGTTGCTAACAATATTTGTGAGTTGGCACCACGCCGGGCCTCTGAGAATGGGTTCAAAAACAATGGTTTCCTTCCTTCTCCTCGGCATCGCTTGCTGCTGAATAATATTATACAACCTTGTTTTTTGCTGGCCTCTACATGCCAGAAGGGCTTTAACATCTACCGTCTTTCTTCTGTTCCTTCAAATCCCAGGATCACATTCTTAAAAACTACAAAATCCCTGAGATGGATGGGATCTAACATCTCCCATTTAACCTCTCCTCTTAAGCCAGGAATGCCCATTTTTTTAGTTCCAGACTGACTCACTTTTTATGTTCTTCATCAAGTGTCACCTCTTAGGTGCCAGGGAGACACCAAGTACTCAACAGAGATCTGCTGGTTGCTGGATGAACTCATGAATGGCGCTCCCTGAACTCCAGCCCAGTGAGTCGGGCTGTAGTGAGAACTCAGAGAAGAGTTCATTCTTCACTGAACTCCCACTATACTCATTTTCCTTATGACATTCTGCCTTTACATCTTTCCATTAAAAACCCCTACATAGGGCCACCTGGGTGACTCAGTGGTTAAGCCTCTGCCTTCAGCTCAGGTCATGATCTCAGAGTCCTGGGATCAAGCCCCACATCGGGTTCCCTGCTCGGCAGGGAGCCTGCTTCTCCCTCTCTCACTCCCCCTGCTTGTGTTCCCTCTCTCGCTGTGTTTCTCTCTGTCAAATAAATAAAATCTTAAAAAATAAAAAATAAAAATAAAACCCCTATATACAATACTTCTCCTTGACTCCTCTCTCCGCTATCCAAGATACCTAAGAATATACATTTGTATGTATACACAAATTCATATATATGAATTATTATAAATATGTCCATATTTTGAGATGAGCTATTTTAAGTACACACATTGCCAACCAAAAGGACTGTAAGGTCCTTGAAGGAGAGAAGAAAAAGACCGTGACATCCCCCTCTTGGAACATCAGTGCCTAGAAAAGTATGTTTCTGAGTAAATGCTAGATACTATGATCAATGCTGAAAAGTACCCGTGAGTGTTGTTACTGAAGTACTGAGAACCAAAAATCCCCATGGTGTGCCCCACTGTCTCAGAAAGGACACAAGAGTTAGGCAGGAAAAGGAAGATAAATTCTTACTGGGAATCCTGTGTACTCCTTAAAGGAAATCACCAGCCCTTTTCCTCTGGAAATGCCTGGCAGGCTTCATGTAAGAGGTTCCTCCAATAACCAAACACTCCACTCAAAGGTTATATTTACACAGCTCATTAGGAAAATTTTTTATACTTTTGACACTATCATTAGACTCATAATCGTCCACCAAAGCTACTCTATAACAAGAGATAAACACTCCATTCTGGAGGATGAATAATAATTAGGTACTGCTTAGCACTGTGCTCTTTACAGGTCTAATTTTAGAGCATAATTAATCCTGCTGAAGCTGCATAAGATAAGTGAAATATTGATGCAGCTGTGTTAATTCATGTATTTACTCCTAGAGAGACATTCAGAATTGGACATGGCTTTCCGGGAAGATTATCTTAAGACGCCCTCTGGAGCAACATCATTTTCTCTCCCATGTCTTTGCTTCCAGATGGTCTCTAAAGATGAAGCTGAGAAGACATGTTTCCCAATCCTTACGGTCTAACCAGGAAAGCACTGAGGATATGTGTAAGAATCTAGGTGCACTGCTAGTATAAGGAACACACTTTTGGCCTATTTGGGGCCTTTATTTTGTATTTTTTATTTGCCACAAAGAGGACATTTTCTGTCCAGCACCATAAAGGTTGTTTCCATGATACTTTTATCACTAATACAACACTAAATAGGCTGTTGTGAATACTGGAGTTGTGGATGGACACCAATGAGGAGGCGGCTGAGGTGGAGGATGGTAATGATGTGGGTGCTGGTGATGACAATGGTGATGATGATGCTGATGTTGACGATGATGATGGTGATGGTGATGATGGTGATGGTGATGGTGGTGATGATCGTGATGGTGGTGGTGGTGACTGTGATGATGATGCTGATGGTGATAAAGATGGTGGTGATAATGATGGTAGTGGCGGTGATGATAACGGTAATGATGATGATGATGGTGATGCCAGTGATGACAATGGTGATGGTGGTGGTGTTGGTCATGGTGGTGGCGGTGATAATGATGGTGATGATGATGATGGTGATGATCTTGATGGTGGTGGTGGTGGTCATGGTGGTGGTGGTGATAATGATGGTGATGATGATGATGGTGATGATGTTGATGGTGGTGGTGGTGGTGATGGTGGTGGTGGTGATAATGATGGTGGTGATGATGATGGTGATGATCTTGATGGTGGTGGTGGTGGTCATGGTGGTGGCGGTGATAATGATGGTGATGATGATGATGATAATGGTGATGATCGTAATGGTGGTGGTGATTGTGAAGATGATGCTGATGGTGATAATGATGATAGTGGTGGTGATGATAATGGTAATGATGATGGTGATGATGATGGTGGAGATGAATGTGATGGTGTTGGCGATGATGATATAATGATAACAACGGTGATGGTCATGATAATGATGATGGAGATGAGGGTAATAGCCAGCATTTATTGAAGCATTTCTATTTTCAGGTGCTGTGCTTAGCTAAGCTCTTTACATGTATCCTCTTGTTTCATCCTGACATCAGCCTTATCAGGTAACTATTTCTGCATACACTCAGTCACCAATGAGTCAACAGAGGCTAAGAAAGATCACCCCCTTCACAGACGTATCTGTCAGTGGGACAATAGATTTAGATCAGACATACACTAAATTACTCCTTCCTAGAGCATCTATGTAGCTAAGTTCCACAGACAAAACCTAGGGAATTAATTGAAGCAGTTTTACATAATTGACCCACTTCCAGAGTAAGGCCTCTGCGGGAGAAGCTTGGCCACTTACCGGCAAGCCCTCGGCACTTCCGGTTCCTGCTCTGTAAGCTGTGCAGAAGCAACCCTGCACTTTATGAATAGTAAAGAATCCCGTTAAGGTATCCAGTATGGGGACTGGCCTATCCTCCCTAAATCTGTTGCTGGTCCCGAGCAGATACTGTCAGAGTAACAGCAAGGAGTAACAGGAGGAGTGAGTTACAACTCACTTCTTTGCCAGCTACCCATCATATTAAAAGTGTCCTGTCAAATGAAATCTCTCCTGACACCCACGGTTCGTCTGAGCATGCATATGTTCACTTAGTCCTTCAGTGGTCAGTTATCAGGTCAGGATAACTTGAGGATTTTGTGCTATTTACTGATGGAAACAAGACTCATTTGTTGACTAGTTTACCCTGTGTAGGGGGAGTTGGGTGAACAGCCTGGTTGGTGCAGGAAATGGTCCCAACTCTTCACCCATCTCTGTGTCCACACCCCTTGTCCTATAACTACAACCCCCCCCTGACACACACACACACACACACACACACACACATAAAAGAGTGCACCTCTGATCTCTACCCTGGGCTGGGTCATCGGACTTGCTTTAGACAGAAGGGTGTTCGTAGATGTGACCTCAGCAGAGCAGAGACTTGAAACGCACATGTACAGTTGGGTCTCCTCCTCTGTGCCTGGGATACAGCCAAGAAAAGAGCTTCTCCCAGGCGGCCCCTGCCCTTTTGGCCGGAGCCCCAGAATAAACGCCCGTAGACCAGACAGCACAGTGGAGCCCTGGGGGCACAGCAGGGCCCGGAGCCACCAAGGCCACCACAGCCTGACACAGAGCTCCTCCACTCCACCTGCACTCCCACGAGCAAAATAAACGCCCAGTGGGGTACGCCTCTCAGATTTCACAGCGAGAGCTGACCGACACAGCCACAAATCACTCTTACACAACAGAGAACATGGCTCAGGATCAGAAGAAGGTACAAATGCCCTACAGGGAATCCAGAGGATCAGATGTTCTTATTGGAAGTTAAATATAAAACACATTTAGATGTTCTGATGGCACTTTGAGGATCCAGGGCTTAATTCTGGGAGCAGAGAGAGAAGGAGAAGTCGCAAGAAAATATGCACCTCGTTCAAATTCCTACCACACTGTGCACGAATGTCCGTGCCTTTCACTGTTGCATCTGACCGCAATGGTTGCCGGATCTCGGCTCCCAGCTCCAGGAGGGACAGCATATTCTGCAACCATCTCTGAAAGTGGCCTCCAGCTGTCTTTGAATGCGGCTTCTGTCCTGGGCCCGAGCTTCTGTAGCCCACTCACACTTACTCACGGTCTCAGGGTTAACCTGCCATTTCTGCTCGCTTTGCTTTTCCTATCTCAGTGTTGGCAAATGAAAGGGAAACCGACATGCCATTTGAGCCAGGACAGGAGCCTAAAAACCACATCGCGGAACTCTAAGCAGTGAGATCACCAACCAGGAAGCAGAGGGCAGTGCTGCTGGACATAGTCCGCCCACTCACCCATGCCGATCCAGAAACACTGCGGTCCCCACAGACTGTAAGACCCATGCGGGTGAACCCCGTCTTTTGTCAGGAGAAGCAGGGAGACTGTAATGGAAAGCCATGGGATTTCTGCTCAGATTCCTATTCGAGAGATTGCCTCTCCTTCACTGCTCCAGAGGATAGCATCAGGAGCCTCTGTGTTCGTACGACGTAAGCCCACACTTTGGGCACTCCAGTGGGTCCAGGAAAGAGTCTCTGGTGCACCATGCATCAGGAATCCTTCCTCTGGAATTTGATTTAGAATTTAGGTAACAGAGTTTAGGACCAGAGCCTCATTGTGTAACGTCCTGGTTTCACTACCCTAGGGCTACTAACATTGGGGGTCAGAGAATTCTGTGTTTTGAGATAAGGGGGCCATCCCGGGCATTGTAAGATGTTTGCCAGCATCCCTGACCTCTCCCCACTAGAAGCCAGTAGCAAACAGCTCCCCGATCATGACAATCAAAGATGTCTCCAGACATAGCCAAGTGCCCCCTGGGGGGCAAAACTGCTGCTGTAGGACAGGACTTATGAGTTCAAGGCCTGAGGACTGCTCCACTTCCTGCTTTTTTCCTTAAACCTATTTGTTCAACTCCTTCCTAAATTCACTGGAGATAGACATTTCTGCATCCTTAAAACAAGTTTCTTTTGAAAATTTCGTTGTCTAAAATTGGTTTCCATTATAAGCAACCTACAAAACCATGGTATCGTGTGAGTGGCAACCAATAACTAGTGAGCGAGCGCATCACACAAAGATCCAGTGGAAAGCCCATCAGCAAAGAGAGAGCGTGGGACGGTGTCGGGTCCCTGAAAGTTAGGGGTGTCACCCAAGGTCTTACCGTCACCCACAAACTGGAGCAGGGCCAGGTCAATCTGTCTCTTCCACGGGGAGCCCTTCTGGAGGGCAATTCCGTAACCGGTGGTGGCAAAGATGTACCCACTCCCGATGGTCACCAGCTTGCAGCCCTCATCCCTGCCGGCCTTGTAATTCAAGACTGCCGCATCATAGATGAAAGCGTCCAGTTTCCTGCAATGACAAAAAAACCAGGGAGTCACGGGGATGGCGGGGTACCATTTTGGGGCCCAGCTCCTGAGGCCTGATGTAGCACCACAGACTTTCACACTGTACAGGGTGACTCATGGCCACCCCACGTCCTCGTCATCAAAGGATCTATTTTTAATGAGAAGATAAAAGCCAGAACCTTTTCTCTCCAAGTTACAAGAGGCAGCTAAATAAAGACATGAAGAATCTTTATGCCCAAGTGAGTAAACAGTTGAGTTTGCTGGCTTGCTCAGTGTTTAGCACTCCCAACAGTGGAGAACAGCGGCCTACTTAGGAACGTTTACATCAGACCAAAATAAACCATTAAGGTATGGGGGGATTTGGTGTAGAGTGCTGGACGGGAGACTGAGTGCGTAGGGACGAGGTCTTCCTCCCAAGAGAAACATGTTTATGATCTACTTATATCACAAAAATTATTACATAATAATTTTAGAAACCCATATAATAGAGAACATACCAAAACTACAATTAAAATTTAAGTTGCCTCATAATCCATAATTCAGAGGCAATTTCTGTTAACACACTGGTGAAAAGCCTTCCAGATTTCTTCTTCACGCTTGCACGCACAACACACGAGCAGGGGCTGGCAAATGTGCTCTGTAAAGACGACATAATGCTTTAAACTCTGTGGGCTGCCCGGTCTCTGCTACGACTCCCCCCACTCTGTGGCTGCGGTCACATGTTCTGGGCGGACCTGTGTGCCTCCCAGATTCGTGTGTTGAAGCCCTGACCCCTGGCCCCTCAGAATAGGATTTTATTTGGAGATCATGTCATTGTAGATGTCATTAGTTAACATGAGCTCACATGGGGGAAGGAGAGGCCTCCAACCCAATGACTGATGATGTCATAAGAAAAGGGGAGACCTGACCACGGACGGGGACACAGAGAGAACAGCACCACCATGAAGGCTGGAGCGAACCCGGCCACCAGCCAAGCGACTACCAGAAGTGGGGAGAGCAGACGGGAATGCAGGCTGCCCCTGTGCCCTCCCAGCCAGCAGAGCCCTGCTGTCACCTTCCTCTCAGACTCCCAGCTCCAGAACCATGAGACCGGAATACACAGCACGGACGCAGCCCAGCATAACACGTGGATGAATGAATCCAGCACTGTTCCCAGGAAGGGTTATTTACAAACACAGATGGGCCCGTGGGCCACTGGGTGTCCTTGTTTCAACACCCCAAGCCTTCTTTGCTTGTTCCCAACCACACGCAGTGAATGTATTTCTATGTCCATAAACATAGTGCTTTTATCCCTTTGTTGATGTATTTTTATTAATGTATAATGCATGCGCAATAAAGCGTGAGATAAATTTTTACACGTGTACATCCCGGAAATCACCTTGCAGAATAAGGCGTTGAGCGTTACTATCTCAGAAGTCCCGCGTGACCCTTCCAGTCCGCACGCCCAAAAGGCAAGGGTCAACTCCTTCCTCGAGGGTGTGGCTGTGACTCAGTCATTACCTAGGTCACTATCAGTGGGTATGTATGAGTATTGTTTCCAATTTTTATAGTGAGTTACTTCATAAGGCTGAAGTGATTGCCCTTACGTATAGGGAAGGATGGCTTAAAACTACGTAGGGATGGGGGGCAGTGACCTAAAGTAGCTAGGAAAGCTAAAACGGAGATTACTCAATATGCTGGTACTTCCTCAACTTTATTACCTTGCTTTCTTTAATAAGAACACATAAAACAGTGAAGCAAAGAAAAATAAAAGTGTCAGGGAGAGGAGGTAAAATGTTGCATCCTTTCAGAGACAGCTGCTGAAGGCCTCCCAATGGGAACAGAACTATCTGGAATGTTTACAGTTGCATGCTTCATTTTAAATTTTTTGTGTCTGTGATGGAGTTGGGACAAGACTTCAAGGCTCATCTCACCAACACGAAGACTCTAAAGCCTTTCTCCCAAGGCTGTAGCCCTGGAGACTTGGTGGGATACTTGGGGAGTATTAAAAGGAGATCAGATCATCCAAGCAGAAGGGGAAGAAAACTAAGCACTGTTAATGGTGATGGTAAACCAGAGCTGATGAACCAAGAGGAAACAGCCTTCTGGACAGCCAACCAACACAGAGAGCTGTGGAAATATGGAATGGGGAGTTGAAAGCAGTTTGTGTATGAAGGCAGGTCCTATGTGAGAGGAACAGTTGGGGGGGGCAGGTAGAGGGGATCTGGTCTCTACTCTAGATCTGGATGATGGTGGGACCTCGGGGATGTCCCTTCCTTCTTTCAGATTGCAGCTTCCACATCTGTGAGATGAGGTGGTCACCATGGATGTGCTGTGATACTCGTCTAACCTGTGGCATTCCGAGTCCACAAGCCAACAGTCACCTTCTGTGACCATCAAAAGGGAAATTGACTCTGGATGATGTGTGTTTCCTGAAGGCCTCAGGCCATGGATGGCATCTGGCCTCTCAATGAAGCCTGGGTGTTTGCAACATCAACACCTCAATGTATCATAGTTGCCACGGAGATGCTGGGAACCTGGGTTTTAGTGAGACCTTCCCCCTCTCGCCTCTTAATTCCTCAAAAAATAAATGAATGCACACATACATGTACACAAAGGCATTCGGATGTTAAGGCCATCTGTTTGTATTCGTGTGGTAAGACCTTTCCCTCTCTTGTTAACCCACCACACACTGAGGATGCCTGGGATGGAATTCTAAAACTGCACCTGGCGGTGACACGAGAACTTCCCAACAGCAGCTTAAATCAGTATTTATGGACAGGCACAGATTTCCGCAAATCATTACCATATTTCATGACAAAATATTCTTTAGCTGAGAAACAGCTAGATGAGCAGAAAGAAAATAGGAAGTTTTTTCAAGGAACCACGTTTGCAAAAGTACGAGGGAAGACAATTACAAAAGACCCAAGTGAAGCAATTACACAGGTGTGCCTAGGCTGGGCTGGTGGCCATGAAGGGCCACAAGTGGGTCTGCCCTCCGTGGGCTGACTCTGGTCTTGGGGCCGCATCAGAACCCAAATGAGGACAGTACATGAAGGAAACCTCAGGGCCATGTGATATTGGTTTCTCTCCCTCATCAATGATTCTAGAGAGCTGGGGTCTAAGTGCATGTTCAGAATAATCCTGGGTCTTGCACAGCCCCTTCTGATAGACACGGCTTGTTTGCACAGTGACTCACAAAAGAGGGTCCAGCAGGCAGACATACAATTACTACTATTATTATTATTTTCCTATGTTGTCTATGAGCAGAGGCGATTCCAAGAAGCAGCCTGAAGTTCATCAGTATTATTTCTGAATTCTGTGCTGCAAACTCTCTAGGACAGCACTGTCTAGTAGGGTTTTCTGGAAGCAATGCCCTGTGTCTACACTGTCTAACATGGCTATCACACACTTGAAATGTGGTTAGTGGAAATGGGGACTGAGTTTTCTATTTTCTGTCATTGCATTCACTTAGATTCTGACATAAATGGTCACACATGGCTGGTGGCTTCCTTAAGTCGAGAGCAGCACTCTAAGTGGGCAGGAGAAGGCTTGGGGAGCAGGGATCTGGGTTTCCTCCTCGCTCTGACTCCAAAAGGTCTACCTGCTTTTTCAACTGGAAGAAAAATGTTCCCATCATCAAAGAAAAAACTAAGACTGCTGATGTCCTCAAGAGAGGGCTCTATGGTCAAAGGCTTAGAGGAAGGGGCCTGTGTGTCTGAGTCCCAGGGCATTAGGAGTGAAGAGAAGTTATAGAAGTAAGACATGAGGGGCGCCTGGGTGGCTCAGTTGGTTAAGCGACTGCCTTCGGCTCAGGTCATGATCTCGGAGACCCGGGATCGAGCCCCACATCAGGCCCCCTGCTCGGCGGGAAGCCTGCTTCTCCCTCTCTCACTCCCCCTGCTTGTGTTCCCTCTCTGGCTGTGTTTCTCTCTGTCAAATAAATAAATAAAATCTTTAAAAAAAAAAAAAAAAGAAGTAAGACATGAGCACATGCCTGGCATGAATCAAATGCTCAAAACACACGGCCGCCCTCGATCGAATTCAGATTGTACAGCAATGTTCATGGGACCTGCCACGACTTTCTATGCATGCTCTGTGACCAGTCCCCCATTTGAAGTCCTGGACACCTCACATGCATTATCTCACCCCATTGATTCCTGACAGCACAAGGATCCAAGGGTCGCTGCCACCCCACTGCCAGATGAGGAAACTGAGTCCCTAAGAGATCAGGGGGCTCAAAGCCACCACCCAGCTTATAGGGGTCACAGCCACATGGGGACTTCCACAGACATAACTGCTGTGACCACGAGGTCTGTGACGGCTTGTGAGGGTAAACAAAGGAAACTCTGTCTCGTGCTTATGAAATTCAGACTGGGGGTCACAGTTCTAAGTCAAGCCCAGTGTGATGGAAGAAGCAGCCAGGATGAGAGCAGAGCTGCGGGGCTTGATGGGTTATTCAGCTTCACTTGTCTCTTTCCCAACAGGTGTGCGGCCCTGTGAGGTCCACAGGCACCCCCGCAAGACCTTCTCTTGCCCCCAGCACATCCTGAGCCTACCTTCCGGAGATGTTCAGGCGTAGACAGCCACAGCTTCTCGCCAAGGGTGGAGGGTGAGGAAGAGAAGCGAAAGCCCAGCACAGACCACAGGCATCTGGGGGCCCGGAGCGAGATCACGGGAGCCAGGGCTGCCGTGCGGTAACTGGCGGCCCCTGGATTAGAGCAGCCCGGATGAAAGGCTGGCCCTGCAGGACGGTGAGCCTTGGAGCTCACAGCAGCCGGCCGGAAGCTCGGGGGTTCCCAGGTAGGGAAGCCGGTTCTGCTTCGCTGCTCCGAGATGGCCACTCATGTGTTTTAAGGACACTGTCTTTGTCCCCACATTGCCAGCTCCTGCCCATGTCCCGTGGCTGTCTCTGGCTGAAAGCTTCTCCCACCGGCCAGCAGAGGCTCAAGGGGGCGGTGTGAGAACAGTGATGGGTATAGTGTCTACCCATCCCCTTTTCTGCCTCCACTCCCCACAGAAGGGGCAATCTCCTTTCCAAACATCAGTGACAAATGAAAGGACACCTCAGCTCCCCAGTCTCAGGGCTGGGACAGAACCCGAGACCAAAAGGAAGCCGTGCCGGCGACGAGACCTGCCTACAGCCCCCCGCCGGGCGCCATCACTCTTCCTGTCACCTGTCACGGGCAGTCCTCAAGGAACGCGAATGATTAAAAATGACAGTAATTCAGCAGAAGAGGGGGAAAGAAGATCTCCTGTCTGCAAATGTGCAGAGAAGCCACGTAAGGAGGAATCGTCACAGGTGCCCCATGCGACTTTAACCCCGCAGTTTCCTGCCAGAGTTTTCGACAGCTCTCAAGAGCTGCTCCAGCTTCCTCCAGTGTGTCGTCTGACCCTGTCACTTCAGTCGGTCTCTTGTGTACCCGCGTGATGGCCTGAAAGCTCACCCGCAGCCCCATGGTGTGAGGGTGAATCGGAGGCCCCCTGCACAAGGGCCGGCTGTGACCTGGAGCCCAGGCATGGCCCCTTCAGGGAGAGGGACTTGAATCCTAGGGCAGCTTGACATTTCCTAATCAAAAGTTTCCGGTTTTAGCTCATCATCTCCTTGTGCATGTTTTCAGATGCTCTATGGGGGTCTTGGCACATTTAAAGGCTAATTATATAGTTAAAGTTAATTATTCATTCATTAACATTCAAGAAGCCTTTTAACAAGGCACTGACTTGTTCTGATGAATTAATGAAACGAGTGTGCACAGGAGCGTGTGTGTGTGCGTGCACACTTGTGCACCTGTGTGGGTTTTGGAGTCTGGCCTAAAGTGTTGGGGGAGGGGTGCCTGGGTGGAGGGGTTGGTTAAGCAACTGCCTTCGGCTCAGGTGATGACCCCCGAGTCCTGGGATCAAGTCCCGCATCCGGCTCTCAGCTCCACGGGGAGTCAGCTTCTCCCTCTGACCTTCTCCCCTCTCACACTCTCTCTCACTCTCTCTTTCTCAAATAAATAAAACCTTAAAAAAAAAAATAAAGTGTTAGGAAAATTAAACATCTCTTTGATGATAACTGAATGTACCTTCTGCGGTCACATGGGAGCCTTGCGGAGAAAGGAAGGGCAGCAATGTAAGCCAGTCGGCATGATGGGGCAACAGTGGAGGGGGCTCGGGTCACTCTGCCAGCTCCGTGAAGGAGGCCCCGTCCTGCGACCTCTCTGCGCTTCGGTTCTCTCACCTGTAAGACGGGGGGCTAACACCTTCTCTCCCGGGGCGGGGGAAGATGGAAGTGATGGCATCATCACACACAGAAGCCAGGACGGCGGGGACTTGCCGCCAGCCCCCAGACACACGGCTGTTGAGGGGTGGAGGGTGTTTACAGGCCCAAGAAGGGGTACCAGTGAGGCCTGACAACCTCTGGAAATGCCTGCGTGGGGAGGAGACCCGCTGTCGCAGAGGATGGCCTTAAAACTGGCGTTAGGACAAGGCCTGCTGTGGACACCGCGGTAAGATCAGTCACACGGACGTGGATGCGTTTTCACTAAGGAGGTGGTTTAGCGGTTTTGTTTTGCAAACTCCACTAAGCTGATCTAATTCCTAAATCAATGTCTCCCACAGCCTCAATTGTTTCCAACTTTTCTTTTTTTTTTGGAAACCGTTTTTACTGGGATCGATTCCTTTGTGCTTAAATTTTGCAAGGATTTGGCTCACTGATCAGAGTCGGGACCCTAACAGACTTTACTAATTTATAGCTGCTGCCATTTGGAGTTTCTTGTGTGGTTATTATTTCCACTAAGTTCAGTTCTTCTGGGTCAGAACTGTGCAGAGACTCAAACTGGCTGAGGAAGATCTGGGTCACCTGTGGGTTTTTAGTAACAAGTTTCACCCCTGTGGGCTTTTAGCTATTGTCAGTTTAATTTGCATCGATCACATCTACTGGTAATAGTCTCTGTGAACTGGGTTTAGAAAAGACCGATGGTTAATATTTATTTTTTCATTGAGCACTTTCTTGGTGATTTTGTGAGAGAGAAAGGCAGAGGAGGAGCAAGAGAGAGAGAGGGAGAGAGATGGATGGAAGCAGGCACCGAGCAAAATAGGACAACAGAGAGGAAGAAGGAGAAAA
Source organism: Spilogale gracilis (assembly GCA_004023965.1). Classification (NCBI taxonomy): domain Eukaryota; kingdom Metazoa; phylum Chordata; class Mammalia; order Carnivora; family Mephitidae; genus Spilogale; species Spilogale gracilis. The sequence continues at coordinate 36,589 of PITA01005152.1, read as the reverse complement.
GAGGGAGTCAGAAAAAGAGGTGGGAGGGGCACCTGGGTGGCTCAGTTGGTTGAGCGACTGCTTTCGGCTCAGGTCATGATCCTGGAGACCCGGGATCGAGTCCCACATCGGGATTCCTGCTCGGCGGGAAGCCTGCTTCTCCCTCTGCTTGTGTTCCCTCTCTAGCTCTGTTTCTCTCTGTCAAATAAATAAATAAAATCTTAAAAAAAAAAAAAAGAAAAAGAGGTGGGGGAAGGCAAGACAGAAGGGGCACACACAGTGAGAAATAAGTAGGGGGAGATGGACTTAGGGAGAGAGAGAGAACACGAAAGCAAACATAGCACACACCATGGCCCCTTTGCCTACTGACCAATAACCTGCTTTGTTTCTGTTAAGTTTAACACTGGACCCAAACTAATCATGTCCAAGGAGTGGATAGGTCATGTAATGCTGTCTTTCACCTTTTCAGATAAGGACACTGAGGCCCCAAGATCTCTGTCCACTTTGGGTGAGTCTGTGTCTCTCTCTGAGCCTTGATTTCCCCACCTGACCAGAAGGAAAACAGTCTCTCCCACGTGGCCGTGCATTGGTTGGGGGAAGTAACGACTATAAATGTAGTGAATTGTAGGGCACTAGGCAAACGCTGTCCTTCTTCACCCTATAACTCATGTTCAGACATTGGGAAAAGACTGATTCCTTCTGGAATATAAATCTTTTCTTCAGGTTTCCTTAGATGACACTCTTCAAGGGTTGGGACCATGCTAACCATTCTACTGCTAATTCCACAGCCTATTACAAAGAATGCTCAAAAATATTTGTTCAGACTTTTCTCGAATGTTCAATTGGCGCCAGACACTATCTTGTTTGCCTACAGGCAAACATTTAACCCTACAACGTTCTCCTAAGCAGAGGAGCCAAAATTAGCATCATTTTTTTTTGAATAGGAAAACTGGGGTCTAAGAAGTCAATTAACTTGTCTAGCATCTCACGGCTGGATGGTGGCAGAGGGGGATTCGAACTGAGGACGCTCATGAAAGCATCACATTATAGTGCTGGTAGGAGAGCATAGGATAGTGACACTGCCAAACTTGTCCCACATCAGAACTGAAGGATGGGGCATCTTGAAGATCAGAAAACATGAAAACAAAAGAAAAAATGGTAAAAGAATCAGCATTTGATACAGTGCGGCGTGCTTTCCCTAAAGTCAATTCATTTAATTCCAGGGGACAGGATTGTACAAATGTGGGAACAGCTCAGAGAGGTTATTCATCTGCCCATGGCCATACAGCCAGTTGTCATCACCAGGATATGACATTTCTTTTTCCCTCCAAAGTTCACGTTCCTTACCAAGAGCCCACTCAGAAAGTAAGTAAATGAGTCCATTAGCCGAGTAAGACTAATGCTGTTCAGGAAGGTATATACTTTGGCTCGGAAACGCTAGTCCTTGCGATCATGTCCAGAGAACTACTTGCAGATTGCACAGAGGACTAGTCCAGGTTTTTGTTTGCTTGTTTTTAAGATTTTGCTTACTTATTTGACAGGGAGATAGGGAGCACAAGTAGGCAAAGCAGCAGCAGAGGGAGAGGGAGAAGCAGGCTTCCCGCCGAGCAGGGAGCCCGATGCGGGGCTCGATCCCAGGACCCCAGGACCATGACCTGAGCCGAAGGCAGACGCTTAACCGACTGAGCCACCCAGGCGCCCCTCGTCTGGGTTTTTAACACAGTCACGTGACCGACAGCCCACAAAGGGAAAGGGTCAAATGGACCGTGGTGTGTGTACCACGGAATTCTTCCCAGCAGTCAAAGGGAATGAAAGCAAAACACACCTACAGATACAGAAGACTCTTCATAGCATATTATTACTTGAACATCAAATTGCGATATTCTGCAGAGCCCAACAGCATGCACAGAATGAATTGGTAACTATGTGCGGACATAGAAATATATGCAAATGTGTCTAACAAAGGTCCAGGAGAAATGGCACGTAATACAGAACAGATAACAGTGCCTACTTTGCCGTGTGTGTGTGTGTGTGTGTGTGTGTGTGTGTGTGTGCGCGCGCGCGCGTGCGCGCAGGGTGTTGCTGGTGGTAGTGGTTTGGGATTGGGTCATGGTCAAAGAGAGGCTTATTTTTCTGTATTTGTGGTTTTTTACAGTGAGAATTTATCTATCTATCTATCTATCTATCTATCTATCTATCTATCTATCTATAAAGATTTTATTTATTTGACACAGTGAAACACAGCCAGAGAGGGAACACAAGCAGGGAGAGTGAGAGAGGGAGAAGCAGGCTTCCGACCGAGCAGGGAGCCCGATGCGGGACTCGATCCTGGGTCTCCGGGAACATGACCTGAGCCGAAGGCAGTCGCTTAACCAACTGAGCCACCCAGGCACCCCGAGAATTTATTTTTTTAAGGAGAAGCAATATAGCCCAGTGGAATCCCAGCTGGGATCCTGGCTCTGAACCTTACTGGCCCCTGCCCCTCTGGTTCAGCCCCCCAGCCTCAAGACAAAGGCATCCATCTTTCCCAGCGCTGTTCGCTCATCAGAACAAGCAGAGAGTTAGCACTTAAGTGGAGAAAGAAATGTTGGGTTAAGTCTGAATGCCAGCTCTGCCCACTCACTTAACCTCTGGACGTGTTGCCTCTGCTCCCTGAGCCTCAGTTTGCTCTCTTGTAAGATGGAGAGAAGGCCTATCTGGCAGACTCACAGCGGGATGAAATGAAATCATATATTCGAAGTCTCCGCATGAGTTCAGCAGGCAGTGAGAAGAGGCAGTCCCTTGGGAGGAGGAATCAGCTGGGGAGCTCCTGCCCCGTTGTGGTCTTGGGAGGAACTTTAACCACATGTACCCCAATATAAGAAATACATCCTTTTGGGGGAGGGTTTGTTTGGTCCATGAATTCCTTTCTTCTCTCCAACTCAACAGACGGAGAAATATTGCCCACCCCCCCTTAAAGCAGCATTAAGATTTTCAAGGGAAACAAAAGACATTTTAAGGTTAAAGTATGAATAGAACAAAGTAAAGTTCTGGGTTTTGGACCATTGGGGGCCATTAGAAGCAGGCTAACTGGGCCGTGTTATGGGAATGTTCATATATTTTATCTTAACTTGTGCCTCAAAGCATGGGCCCTGGAGTACGTGTGACCCAGACAAGCGACTTGCTCTCTCCATGCTGATTTCTTCCATTGTTAACCCGGAAGAACACGACAGTCACTGTCTCCTAGGGTTGCTTGAGAGTCACATAATGCAGACAAAACATTTGGGACACTACCTGGCATGTAGGTGAGCTCCCCATAAATGGTATCTGTTAGTTGGAAATAACTCGCTTGGGGCGCCTGGGTGGCTCATAGGGTTGAGCCTCTGCCTTCGGCTCAGGTTGTGATCTCAGGGTCCTGGGATCGAAGCCCACATCGGGCTCTCTGCTCGGCAGGGAGCCTGCTTCCTCCTCTCTCTCTGCCTGCCTCTCTGCCTACTTGTGATCTCTGTGTCAAATAAATAAATAAAATTTTAAAAAGAGAAAGAAAGAAATGCCTTGCTTAGTTCCCAAAGCAGTTCACGTAGCTTATTCTAACTGCAACAGAATAAGGTTTAAATATCCGGAAAAAGAAGTCTGATTGAGTTAAGGGAATTCAGGGGTGGGCTCAAGGCTAAGGCCTTCGGGAAAGTCAGGAAGCCGACAGGACACAGCTCTCTGCAGCTGCTGGCATGGGATCACACACCCAGCTCTGAATTACGGCGGAGCTCAAGAATAAAGAAAACACCGAGGAGTTGGAGGGATCTTGTTGTCTACCAGACAAAAACATGCCTAGAGGTGGAGGAAAGTAACGCGATGCCGTTCGGGGCACAGACGCCCGAGAGATGGTGGAGGATGGCGTTCTCCACAGACTGGTGTAGAGAGATGGTAGCGGCGAGCTTTCTAAAACAGCCACTTCCTGTACGGGCCTCCAGTGCCAGCCCCGGGGTAATGAAAATGCAGAGCAATGACAGTTACATTAATTAATACTTCTCTCGCCCAGGGAAATATCTCCCAGTCGTTAAATGTGAAAACAGTCCAACGAGACGGTACAGGCTCAACTGAGGAAATCAAGGCATGGATTTTGCATGCACCCCGATTCCATGTGCAAACTCTGCAAACCCGAGGCAGACACCAGGAGATGCAGCGTGGTGTTCAGGAGAAACTTCTTTCCTGAGGATTGCAAGGGATAGTTTTGTTGTAGGACGTCTGCTACAGGGGAACCCGGGGGGCTCAGTCGGTTAAGGGTCTGCCTTTGGCTCAGGTCATGATCTCAGGGTCCTGGGATCAAGTCCCACATTGGGCTCCTTGCTCAGTGGGGAGTCTGCTTCTTTCTCTCTCCTTGCACTCATGCTCTCTCTCACTCACTCTCCCTCTCTCTAATAAATATCTTTCAAAAAAGATATTTTTTAAAAAAGAACATGTGTTACATGTACAAAGATAAAAAGGAGACCATATCATCACTGGGCATTATCTCTGATAACATTTTGGTGTACTTTTTATCTCTCTCTGTCCTTCTCTCTCCATCTCTGGGGTTTACAGAATTGGGACACCACTTTAAACTCCCCCCCCAATTCTTTCCTATTTTGGACACTTGATGAATGGCCTTGAAAACCCACTAGTATAGTTTGAATCGACTTTAACAAGAAATAATTGCAGCCACACACCCAACACACACGCACACACACAAAACCTGCCTGTGCTTTCCTGAGTTTTTCTTAAGGAAAAAATTCCTCAGGCTGTGATGCGGTAGCAATTACTTTGAAGCTTTATTTGCAGTGTGGGGGTGGATCTCAGAAACCAGGTCATTGTGGATCTGATTTTCTCCGGAGCCAACGGCAACCCACTGAGGAGAATGGCTCACCACGCCCTCACGTCTGTGCCTGCACTCGAACTCGGCAACTGAAAATGAACCCTCTGGGTTTGATTCTGCTTGCCTGGTAAAATACAGTGAATAAAACCTGCCCAAAAGGCATCCTGGAAAGAACATGCTCTATGTAGTGGCCCACCATCGGGAGGACCCTTATGCCCTCCCAGTCTACTTTTGCCTTGGCCATCTCCACGTCTCTGGACCAGTTTGAGGATGGAAATGAGGATGCCGTGACCTCATCAGCTCTCAGATCATCAGCTGATACACAGATACCATACAATAAATGTGTATCACATGTGCTATTAAACACACACACACACACACACCCCTTCAGTCTCCAATTCTTTCTTGAGCTCTAACTGCTTCCACCCAACCATCGAGCTGGTGCTGCCAGGTGGGGAGGCAAAATCCGATAATAGTTCTTACTAATTCTACAGTGTAATTATTTAAATAGCCATTTGAGGAACTTAGTTAAGCTCAGGTTCTTCATCTCTTAAAAGAGATAATAACGATACCTAGCTCTTAAGAGAGCTGTGAGGAGGGGTGCCTGGATGGCGCAGTCCATTGAGCATCTAACTATAGATTTCAGCTCTAGGTCACGATCTCAGGGTCACGGGATCAAGCCCCGCCCTGGGCTCTGCGCTCAGCGTGGAGTTGGCTTGAGTTTCTCTCTCCCTCTGCCCCTCCCACTCGTGTGCTCGCTCTCGCTCGCTAAAATAAATAAAAGAGATTTTTAAAAGACAGAGGGAGCTGTGAGGATTAAATGAGATCATGCATGTGAAGCCCTTGGGGTAGCATCACACAAACTATTTAGTTTCAATCAGTACAGAGATGAGAAGGGTCTACGATACAGTCCCAGAGGGACTTCCAAGTGAACATGCCCAGACTTTCTTCCATTCCTCTGCTCCTTCTGTGCCCTCCTTCCGAAGCACCCTTCCTCTTCCCTGGCCTGTCTTTTCAGATGGAATGCCATCTCCCGATATGCAGCTACCGAACCTCTGAAAAGCCATGGACGACCTATATCTCGGGCAGCAGAAGGGCTAATAAAGACACGGATTCCAGGACGCCATCGGGGAGATGCTCTGGAATAGGGGTTCACTGCTCCCCTGCACCACAAAGGAGTTCTGACACAGGTAAGTGGCTGTGACCACTCCCCTGAGTTTGTTTTTACAGACACTGAGCACAATGTGAGCCTTGCAGTACATGCTTGAGGATCACAAGGCAACCCTCCCTCCCAGCTCTCCTCTCCAACTCCTCAAACAGAAGCCGAAAGATACCTGATGATTTCCCAACACTGTTGGGCTGGAAGTGAAATCAGACAGCTGGGGAACCTGGAGGCCGAGGGCTAAAGATGGATGCCTCTAAAGGAAATTAGGACTTCCCATAAACTTACACACAAATAACTGTACATGGATATCAGTTAAACATAAACCATCCCTCTGTGTCTTGAAATACGAGGCTCTTAGGAGTCCTGGGGACATTGTTTAATTCAAATCTGGCAGAAGCGCTATGCTTGCACTTTTGCCCACTTGCCAAAACTGCTCAGGGAGCATCAGCTTCCAATGACAGAGCACTTATAAATCTAATCTTTCTCCACTCATCTCAGCTTCGGCTCCTTCTTCTAGAGCAGATGTTCTCCAAAGTGGATTAGCACCCCCGAGAATCACCCGGAAATTCCCGGGCCCCTGCCCCTGGAGATTCGGGAGGTAGTGGCTCGGTGGGGCTCAGGAACCCACATTTTCATTAGCGCCCCTACTGAAACTGAGGCCACACTCCCGAGAAACCCTGGTCCAGAAAGCCACGGTCACAAACCACTCATCCACCGTTGGTTTAGGAGAGCCCCACAAGTCCCAACAGACTTATTCCTGAAAAGTCCTGTCTCTGTCGACGTTTGCATGTCAAATCTTGTTTTTTAGTTGATTGGCCTGATCATTTCTGGGATGGTTTCTCCCCGTTTATCTTCAGTTTCAAGAAACAATGGCACTGCACCTAGTTTCCAGTTTCTCTCTACTTATGTTCTTAGAGCAATTATGGATCCAAGAGATAAGCTAAATGGTTAAAATTATTGGTCTACTTTTTATGTGTTGTCTCAATAAAACGTGTTTAGGGAATGAACTCCTTTAGAACAGTGGTTCTCAAAGTTCAGCACGTATCGAAATCACTGGGAACAGGAGGGTGCTTGTGGAAATGCAGACTCGCAGACCCCAGCACAAGAGAGAAGGTCCTATGCTGGACCCTGACTTGCACCTAACACGTAACCGTGGATTCAAGTGGAGATGGCTCACTGGCCAGGCTTGCAGACGCCTAGCTTCGGAGAGCTGTTCCACATTCTTCCTGCACAAGTGACGTTTATATACACGGCTTGTCTGAATTTTGTATTTCTGGAAAGTTCTAAATGAAGTGTTCAAGTGTTCGACACAAATAAGAGTATCAGAACCATTTCAGAGACCAAAGGATTCAGTGTTTTTGCTTTTTAGCTGGAGACTGAGACTCAGAGACATGAGTTAGCTATGGCTATGGCTAGCTAATGACAGAACCCGGACGGAGACCAATCTGGGACTTTTGACCATAATCCAAGGCCTCTCTTGGGTTCCAGGCCCTTCTAGGCTCCATTAAGGAGCCTCCACACCCACTGACCCTGGTGTACACACCCATGCCTTCACCGGGCAGCAGATGCCGTAGACCTCCGTGCGCCCAGGCGGGACCCAGCCGCTGAGGTAGACGTTCTGGGTTTTCTGAGCCACGGCTTGCTGGATTGTAGGGTCCTGGGGTTCCCATAAAATCAATTGTCCTCAAGATTAACAATCAGGGGTGCACAGGGCTCCTCTCTACTTTCCAGAGGGATGGAAACTTCTAGAGGTGCTGTGGTGAAGGAGGGGAATGACTATATCTTTAAAGCTGCGGGGGGTGAGTACGTGAAGAGTTCATTTTGTTATTATTGTCCCTCCAACAATATAGCCCCATGGTATTTACTCTTGTTATTTCATGTTATGCATCATATTTTAAAATAACCTATTTCAGGATGAAAAATGTAAAAAGGAAATGAGATGTGAGAGGGAAGGAGAAGATCAGAAGTAAGGTGACGCAGACAGTGGAAGGGCAGAAATCTTGGGGGGGGGAGCAGATGTGATCCACGTGGAGTTGGTCGGATCTTGGGGCAGTTCTGTGGTGGCATCTCGCTTCTCCTAATCCGCCAAGGGGTTGGAATCATAGCTCACGCTATCCCCCAAGAGGAGGTCTCAACATGAAAAATGTGATGGAAAGAGAATACATGAGAAAGTAACTTTCTGCCTTTGAAGTGGAGAACGGCTTTTGAATTACGACTCAGAATCCAGAAGCCTTAAAAAAAGATTGATAAATTTGACTGTAAAAACAAAACAAAACAAAAAACCAGCATGGAAAAACAAATACCATCTGGAAGCTCAAAAGATAAGAAAGGTGAGAACACCATTTGTAACCATACCACAAACAAAGGGCTTATTTCTCTGATACATAAATCAGTAAGAAAAAGATCAACAGACCAACAGAAAAAGAAATAATGAATGTTTTCAAAAAAGGAACTGTAGAAGGCTTTTAATTACGTCCTGACTGATCTAGAGGGACACAGGACACTCGGGAAATGTGCCCACCGTGGGGGGTACCACACAGGTGAGAAACCGGGTGGGAGGAAGGTTCTTCACTGTTTATCTTTTTATACAATACTTTTTGATTTTGAATTATATAAACGTGCTCTCTATTCAAAATTTAATTTAATTAATTTAAATAATTAACTAAGCAGAGCTTGTTAAACCAGTAAGTGGTTTTCCCAACCTCAACCCCATCGAAACTGAACCTCCCAGAATGTACACAGTATGCCCTCACCATTACGGGTGTGCAGAGTTCTGCCCATCTTTCCTTCCTTCCTTCCTTCCTCCCTTCCTTCTTTCCTTCCTTCCTTCCTTCCTTCCTTCCTTCCTTCCTTCCTTCCTTCCTTCCTTCCCTCCCTTCTTTCTTTCAAGATTTTATTTATTTGAGAGACAGAGTGAGAGAGCAAGCAAGCACAAGCAGGGAGAGGAGCAGAGGGAGAGGGAGAAACAGGCTCCCCGCTGAGCAGGGAGCCCAAAGCGGGAATCAGAGCCCCAGGACCCTGGATCACGACCTGAGCTGAAGGCAGACGCTTGACAGACTGAGCCCCGCAGGCACCCGCAGAGTTATTTTTTTAAAAAAAGACTCCTACCCTCTAGCTCTGGTTTCTGAGCTTAATGTAACAGGACAAAATGTCCCCCACATGGAAGACTGGGTAGAGGGCAAACTCACCATCTGTCCAAGTTTGCTGGGATGGATGTCATAATTATGACATGGCTTCCCGAGAACAATTTGTATAATTTATGGCCAGGAATGGTTTCCATTCCTCTGTTCCTTTTTGTTCGCATTATTTTTTAAAAAGTGGGAAAAGAAAGAAAACAAAGCATTTTGTGTGCTGGGTGACAGACGGATGGTGAGGGGGCGTGCTAGGCTTTCCCCGCTGTTTCTAACCATTGTCACCCATGTTTGCATTTACCGTCTGCCCCAAGCGACAAGTATATGTTGATGAAAAGACCACAGCAGAAAGAAACAAACAAAACCCATACCTGGGGCTCAGCTGGAAAGCCATCAGAATTTGCTAGTATATACTAAAATAAAATACACACGCATCCTGTAACTTGGCGGGTCCTGTCTTAGGTACATACCGAGAACAACGTGCTCCCTGGTGCAAGGACAGACCTGGCTGAGAACAACCCCTAGGAGCCCTCGCACCACAGCCCTGAATGGGACACTACCCCTGTGTTCACCACGATGAGAAGAGATGGATGACTTAGGGGCCTGGCACCATGCTGAGATTCCCTGCAGCAGTGAGAAGGAAGGCCGGGAAGGCCACACGGCAGTGTCCCAAACGGACCTGCGGAGCTGAGAGAAGACAGAAGAGAATACATCCGGTGGGATTTCATTTACGTGTGAGAAGAGCAGGCCGACAGCATCCCGAGCTCTAGAAGCGAGACAGGCCGCTGGAAAAGGGTGTGGTGGGCTTTCTGGGAACCAGCTACGTCTTATGACTGGACCCGGGTGGTCAGTTTGTACAAAGTCCTTGGGCGGTATACTTCACATGTGTATCTTTTCTGCATTCGTGGTACGCTTGAATAAAATGAATCTAAAAATCACCCTGAGCCAGAATGAGCACTGCGTGGCGGAGTATTGGGTAAGTCACGGGCTCGGCCTCTCAAGCCCCGGCTGAGGGACTGAAGAGACGCCATGAGACTAAAGAGACAGAATGCTGCCAGCCAAAGCTCCTGGAAGGCCTGCAGGGATGGGGCTTGAGGGTTTAGACGGTGCCCATCTGCCCCGCCAGACACGAGGGAGCAGCCCCAATGGGCTTGCAGCACGGCCCAGAGGAAGAGGCTGCAGACAGAGCTCCAGGGGAGCTCACGACACTCACGTCTCACTGCTCGAGAATCCTGATGACCGACACGGCCCACAGAAATCCGTTTTTTGGCTAAGCAAAACTGCCTTGGTAAAATAACTTAATTTAGAAACAGACTCGTTTTGAATGGAACCCTCCCCAAAACACACTTGGCACGTCCCCGACATTTCGAGGGTCTTGTTGTAAGTCCATCCTACAGATGAGGCTGAGAACAATGAGGCCGCTGCCCCAAGTCAGAAAAACAGCAGCAGGGTTAGCTTCACATCCAAAATGCCTGGCGTCCGTGCAGTCTTTGTTCTAGAGAGCTCCTCAGCCCGAGCGTGCTATGCTCTGCGATGCCAACAGGTAGACGGGAACCTTACCTGTCGCTTTCGAGACACCGAGCGCACACTGCCTTTCTCTCCCCATCTCCTCCCTCCTTCATCAGTGTGACACTATGAGCTTCCACACAAAGCTGCACCCCAAAAGCCCCTACTTAAAATCAGACCAAAGTCCATAGCGCTTCATTTCCAGCACTGTAAATAAGCTAACAAACTCTTTAGATCTTTCTCTTTGGCTGAAATATCCAGACAGTTGGACCAAGTTCTTCATTGATTTAAGAAACCCCTCTGGTTCTCTGCCTTTCAAAGTGTCCTGACTTTGCTTTTCCTTAACACAACTTAGAAGGAAGCCCATGATACTTATCAGACTCACAAAGGCAGCTCTCAGCTGGGGTTCATCTTAACCGCAGCTGCTTTCCAGAAAATACAGAGGGCAGATGAGCACCAGGGCACACGGAGTCATTTTCTGTGAGGTTTACGGGCTGGTAGGCCTGCGGAGGAGGGGGGAAAAAAAAGGCAACCCATCATCCTTACCCTGTTTTCAAGCTGACCAAGGCATCCTCCACTCCCTTCTGATTGAATTTGGTCATGTACTGATGCATGTAGGGGTAGTTATTACGAATGTTTCTCTCAGTACTTCCGTTAGGCACCGTGCCAAATCGGAAAGGTGGGGAATAGTCGTGAGGTCTCTGAAACTGGAGAGAGAGAGAGAGAGAGAGAGGGAGAGAGGGAGAGATGGACAGACAGGGCAGAGACAGAGAGAGAAGGAGGAGAAGTCAGCCACCATTCTGTCTTGTGTCAGCGTTCAACATACGCATGCCTTAGGACAGCTGAAAAACCATGCATTTCTGGCCTTCCCTTTTCATTTAATCACACCTGCCACTGGCCTGCGAGCTCTCGGAGGTGGGAAACAGTGTCTGTTTTGTTCCCACCTCCCCAGTGCCCAGCAATGCGCCTGGGTGTGTGAGAGATAGCTGCTGGAATTTTTCGACCCTGTTACAGAGATCAGCCTTGTGGTGGGCACGCAGGCCATGCTTGGAGATGCTACTTGGGCTGGAATTAAGGTATTGCTTTACATAGTTCATTTATCTATCTCCTAGTGAAATTTTCTGCTTTCCCCACCAATTGCTCCCTTCTCTGAATCCCACTGACAATTGCCGTCACCTCACCCAGGAAATGAAGAGCAACGGAACATGTCACCCCAAAATATGCCTCTTTGGCATAAGGATCCTCCTAGGCCGGTTATTTTTCAGAAACAGCAGACACAGGAGAAGCTTTGGAGAGAAGTTAACCCTTCTGTAAGAGGCATTTACATTGATAAGGGAAAACTCTACATAGAGGAATGTCTTCCTCCCAGCACCTGGAAGAGGAAGCTGACTGGAACTCTAGAAACTCTTATCAGTGGTGAAGGCACCAACTTAAATCTATCTGATAACCTCACCCTTGTTTACTGTGCTTTTCCTGACAGGCCTCCCTACCCTGCTCCCAACATCTCTCTTTTGTGGTTAGCTGGAGAGGGTGTTTAAGCTGGAGGCTTGGGCCACTTTAGGGAGGTACTCGGTTTTCCTGGGCATGTCCCATATCTATAGTAAACTTATGTTTATTTTTCTCCTGTTAATCTGTCTCTTATTACAGAGGTGTCTCAGCCAAGAACCTAGAAAGGTAGAGGGAAAATTACTTTTCCTTCCCTACAATGACTATGTGTTTGCCATTCACTCACACATTCATGCATTGAATACTTATGGGGGGGCCTAATATATTGCAGGTATAATGGCAGGCTCCATGAAAATTTCTTTTTTTTTTTTTAAAGATTTTATTTATTTCCTTGACAGAGAGAAACAAATCCAGAGAGGGAACACAAGCAGAGGGATTGAAAGAGGGAGAAGCAGGCTTCCCGCCAAGCAGGCAGCCTGATGCGGGGCTTGATCCCGGGTCTCCGGGATCATGCCCTGAGCCGAAGGCAGTCGCTTAACCAACTGAGCCACTCAGGCGCCCCTCCATGAACATTTCTTGAGCTGAAGTTCCTCCTAACCATTAGCTCCCTGGGGATGCCCATGTCTTGTATGCCTCCCAAAGGGTTGGATGTCCATATTCTGCTTCTTTTTCCTGATTGACTGATACTATCCATTCACAACTTCAGTGTTTGGGGTAACCCAATCAGATTCAGAGTCAAGAGTACTAGTCTGAATACCAGACACACAAATAAAATCTAGAGTCAGCACAGGCAATAGGTACAAGTTATTGTAATACTGAGCTCTGATTCAGAGGTTTAAAAATCAGGCTCTGTCATTTATGAACTGTGGGACTTTGGATAAAGCACTTCACACTGCCTCCATTTATCTCCCATCTCTAGAGTGGAAAACATACCAGTACTTCCCTTGTAGAGTCAATGGGAAGTTCTAAAATTATTAAAATTTGTCAAGTAATTAAAATAGTGCCCACAACAGACTAAGCACTCAAAAATAATTACTTTTTATTTTTACTATTAGCATGGGCAAAAAAGTAACTTGGGCTTCATTTTTTCATGAGGTATGAAATTCTGGAACTATAAAGTCATGATAACAATGACTAGCACTCTCTGAGGACTTGCTTGGGGCCAGCAATGTGCCAAGGACTTTACAAATGTTGGGTCATTTCATCTTCATGATGAATCTGCCACGTAGCTAATCTTGGAGGCTCCATTTTACAGGTGAAGAAACCAAGGCTCAGAGACATTACCTGACCTATTTAAGCTCCTACTGCTTGCAAGCAGCAGCCCAGAATTCAATCCTACATATGCCTGTCCTCATGAACTCTATCACTCCTCACAGACCATCACTAGTAACTCCTCCTCTTTTAGAGGGAGGGCCTTGAGACCCACCGAAGGGATGAATACCCAGCGATGCCACGGTGGCTCCAGGGCCGGGGCCCACGGATATCTCAGACTTCCAAGCCAGCCTGTCTTCCGTGCAACTCAGAACTGCTGGAGAAGGCATCCAAGTTTACCCGAGCCAGACAAACCAAAAACATCATTCTTCCTTCCAGACTCACACTTCGTTTCACCGTTAATTAAAATTTCCAGTTGAAAACTGTGTCCCCTAAATTAGGCATGCTGCTGTGTAATAAGCAGCTGCCGCTGCATTTGAGGGAAGTGGCCATACACTGTCCAAATGAGATCCTCCTGCTGGTGCCCTGCATCGGGAGACTGCGTGTGTGCGTGTGCACACACACACACACGAACAGCAAAATGCTCTTTGCACTTGGTGTGGCAGGCAGTGCCCCAACTCATCACCAAGAGAGGAGGGGGCACAGCAGCCGCCGACTCTGGGGACAGAGGTAGCGGTTGTTCGTAAACCTAGTGCTAACAGCAGCTGCTTGGCTCTCCAGAGGCGTGGACCACTGGACCAAATGCCTTCTGCTTTATGCTTCACTCCCCATCTGCAGCAGAGAATCCATGTAGCTCTTCAGATTTCCTTCTGTCCCTACCTCTCTGGTTCACACAGTGATGGAGACAGATACTTGGCCTTAGGAATGAATTTGCACACTTCCCCGGCCTCGACTGGACCCTCCCCGCATGCAAAATTCAGCCCAGCATGAGATCCGAGAACCTTTCCCATTAGGGTAAAGGTTGTTGAGCTTTTTAAAATAGGACTCTCAGTACATGGTCCAGAGACCAGGACATTTCTTCACGCTCACCCTCTCCATGCACCCACACACACACATGGCGGGCGGGGGGGCTTCAGGGCACTCTTCCTACATGTGATCTCTTCTGACATCATCTGCTATGTTCTATTTTTTTAATGGTCACAACGCTTAAATTATTTCCATGACTCACTAAAAAGCCAGGACCTACAGGGTGAAAAATAATTAGGGGTAAGCACAGCTCATGTCTTAAATTCCAGGGCTTCCCGCTGAGGACACAGTCCATGTAGCTGACCAGAATGATCTCCAGTGCCACTTTCTCCCAGAGAACTCCGTGTGCAAGCAGAAAGAAGCAAAGGTGGGCTCGAGCAAAGGAAGGGGTGATGCAGAGAGGTCCATGGTCAGTGAGACCACACAGCAATGTCCTCATGATGCCTGGGGGGCAGGAGAACTCCCTGGGGCTTCTCCCTCTCAAGCCAGCCCTTCAGGATGGAGGAAGTAGAGATGCAAAATACAGGAAATAAAATGTTGAGGGAAAACCTGGCAACTAACCGGGACATTTCTTCATTCCTCTCACACACCCGAACTATGCACTTATTAAAAATATCTTCTGTGGTTATAAATAAGGAACGCTGGCACCTGGGAGCCCCGCACCTCAGGTACAGTCAGCTCCAGCTCCTGGTGGGCTGCAAGCTTCTGGGGTTCAGCACCAAACAACCGGGGTCCTTAGGAAGGAGAAGAGGCTGGGAGGCCTCTGTTCAGCCAGGCGCCCACCCAGCAGCATGAGCTCAGTGTTCAGAGAGCGCACAGCTCCACAGGGACACGTTCCCGGGCTCCGCCGCCAAGGAGAGTTCCGCAGTCCCCCCATCATCACAAAAGCCAGCTCATGTGGTGGCACCTGAGATCCCGGACGGACGTGAGGAATGGGCTCACCAGGCAGGGATGCGGATCACGAAGGAGGAGGAGGGTGGAAGGAGGAAGCAGCACTTCTAATAGGATTATCCACCTTGTGCCAGGGACCATGTGGGGATTATTTCTAAGCCTCCTATCAACCTTGCCAGTATTAATACCCGCCACCACTTTTACTAGGAAATTGAGCCTTGGGGATACTGATTTCCTGAAGGCCTCATGACCATTTTATGGCAAGGTCAAGATCTGACCGCAGCTTTCTGTGACCCCGAAGATGACACTGCTCTTCCTACCGCATTACCGCGCTTCCCAGGGATGGAGCCCCACTACTCTAGTCACTGCCAGCACGGTGGAAAGGTTCCCCACCAACATTTCAACTTTCCTTTAGTAATTCCTAGGGGAACATCTGCTGGCGAATCTGCTTATTTGTAATTGAAGCCCAAGCTTGTCTGAGTACACTGTGGGCTTCAAAGGTGTTTTTCCCAGCAAGCACTAAGGCTTCGGAATGCTTTAAAAGCATCATAAACCTGAGTCGTTACACAGGTAATCGTGATTAAAAACAAATGAAGAAGAAAGGGGGGGAGCCCATGGTGTACAGTATTAAAATATATTGATTCAGTACAGATTTTTATTTTGCAGACTTTCTTGGGGTATCTGCTATTAATCTTCTAGGAGCATTTACTTATTTAGCTTATTTACTCCAAGAATTTTCCTGTTTATCTAACTGTATCAAGCATTTAATTAAAAGAGCTATCTGCCACTAACACTCTGAGCTGGGAGAATGAGCTGTGTCCCATGAGGATGTGGGATCTGCTCCTGGGTGTTTCCAAGCCAGAGGTCAGTGAAATTATTAGTGGTTCTAATTAGTCTTCCCACAAGCAGTCATGTTATTTAGACCCAAAACGATGTGGCAAGGGATTGCTTTCTCCCCTTGCCTTTGAAAATAGCAACAAAAAGCAAAATGGACTGCCAGCTACTTTGCTGAAACACCCTTCGCCGAGGACATGGCACCCCTGCTTCTGCGGGACCTCCAGCCGCTTCTTTGAGGCACTGTGTTTTGGTTCCCACGGTGTGACCGAGTCGTGTACCGGCATTTTTGTGGCCATAAGGGACTCTAGAGGCTACGAGGCGTTGTTCACGATGTTGTCTCCTCCCGTGCTTACTCCAACCTCTTCTCCCAAATGTTCAGGGAGGGATGAGGAGGTGAGACCAGATTCTGTGACTCTAAAAGCACCACGCAGCCCGCACGTGGCTGGGGTGGGGGCGGGGAGGAACGGGAGCATGACCTTCCAGGCTTGATCGGCTGTCTCACAGGTGCCATGTGCTTTAGAAGCCAACCCTGAGCTAAGGCTTGGGTGAACACCATTTAGGAAGGAAGGGCTCCTAGGGAGACCAGGAGAGAAGCAGGGGTGGGAAGTTAGGGAAGGAGAGGAAGGCAACCGAGGGCTGATTTGGGGGAGTCTCAGCTTCCATCTGATCCCACAGGGAGCTCCGGAGAAAGTGACCCCTGGGCTGGCCCTGCCTGGATGCAGGAGCGCTGGGATTTAGGGCTCTGGCCCTGGCCGGCTGCTGGTTACAGGGAACTGAAGGGGCTGATGGAACCCAAATCTTTAGGCCTTTACTGCTCCAGGGCATCAAGCTCATCTCCCTCCAAAGACCCTTGGTAGGAGCCTCTGTCAGCAAACATAGGATGGGCACACGGAGCTGAAAAGGGGACGCTGGGAGAGCTGGACAGGGCGCCCATGGTGTCCTCCCCCCAAGTGAGTCGTGAGCCAGCTTACTCTATCCTCAGCACCACCTTTAATCTCAGCAGTCTTACATCCTTTACAACACTTGCTCCCGCCTGGAATGTTCTTCCCCATTTACGTTTACTCGTGTGTTAACTGTTTCTAGTAGAATTGAAGTTTCACGGGTGTACAAGCTCAGGCTGCAAAGCTCGCCATGGTGGCTAGGAAGACACCTCCCAGGAGGTGATACTCCCCCTGAGGCCTGAAAGTCAAGGAGGGGAGGAGGCAGCCAAGGAGAAGGGGGAAGAACATTTGAGGCAAAGCCCATGACCAGTGCAAGGGCCCTGTGGTGGAAAAATGCTTGGGATACTGAAGAACACGGTTGGAGGGGGTGCTCATGAGCAGGAAGGATCCGGGAACTCCTGAGGGGGGGCCAGAGGACCCAGGGCTCTGTTGCCACGGAGAGCAGCTTGTCACTTACTCAAGCCGCAGTGGGAAGCCATCAGAGAGAGGCCAACCCAGCCCCCACCCCTGTCATCTCCTGGATGACAGGCCTTCCCTGTACCTCTTTCAAGCACTGCATATGACACAGAAAAGCAGTTAGGGCTTTTCATGGTTGATTTTCTATTCAGCAGTTTGCTGATGAATGCCAAAAGAATACACGTAGACTTATGTCAGCAAGACATGCTGGTGAGATTTTATAAAGAGAGACGATTATCCGCATACAAGAGCTGGACAATCTCGGCTGTGCAGCAATCCCCACACTGCTGAGCTTTGCAAGTCAGAATTTGTTTGCTGAACCCACAATTTCAATGGAGGGATGCACCCAGTTTACCTCTCTTCTTCCTCCGTGAGCCTTTCTGAATAGCCCGCACAGCCCGCCCCCCTCGCGCCACTCCATCGGAGAATGGAGACAGCAGGTGCGATTCCTGCCACCCTGCTGATATGGGGAGCATTGTGCTTGAGTGAAAGGAGACGGTGGCGAATGAAAGACCCCTCTGTTCCTTTTATGCCCCCGAGGATATTCAGGTGAGTCGGGAATGCAGACGGAAAAAGGAGCTGTTAGTCTGGTCTCCCGGGAGGCCTTAGAGACTTGTCCATGTCATGGATGAGAAATCCAAGGCATGGCGGTTACTAGAGACTCGACCAAGGTTGGGGAACGGGGAGGTGGCTACAGCCAAAAGCACCCCACTGGCTCCCAAGTTTTTCCTCATCGAGGCTCGTGGAAGTTCTCCACCACCACACACTCCCTTGAAGGGAGAACTCCAGCCTGGGCCCTCCCATGAGGCACCGTCCCTGTCATGATCCTATAAATATGCGAAGTGACCCTCTGGGGGAACACTGCTTCCAAATGAGATCCAGAATCTTTTAGACCCTGGAGGGCTGAGCCTCAGGTTCTGTTTCTAAAAATCTGAGAAATATGCCGATTTAAGTTCAGAGAGAGAAAAAAACAAAACAGAACAGAACCCCCCTGGCTTTGTGCTTTAGAGTCTTTGGATGGGTTTGGGGGGTAGAAGCCCGAATCCTACGAGAGCAGGTTTAAGCCCCACCGCTCGGGTGTGAGGGGAGCAAGGCGACCTTACCTTCTTGTCACTGAGGCCGGTCACTTGGTCGACAAATTCCTCCTGGATCATGAACGCAGCCAGGTTGGCAGTGTAGCTGGCCAGGAAGATGACGGCAAAGAAGGCCCACACGGACACCATGATCTTGCTGGTGGTCCCCTTGGGGTTCTGCACAGGCACGGAGTTGTTGAACACCAGGCCCCAGAGGAGCCATATAGCTTTGCCAATTGTAAAAGAAGGCCCATGGGGTGCTGCAAAGAACAGAAAGGACCGCTCACAGCGTTTTCTCCCAAGGGCTACCTGGCGGCCACCCACAGCCCCGCTGCTGGCCCCATGAAGGAGAAGTCTCTCTTGCTTGCCCCCCATCACTGCCCAGAACCCCAGCCACCGCAGCTCCCTTCATCTTTAACGAGCACTCTTCCTGCATTTTTACCTGGCTGGATTCTAGCCAAGTTTCTTAAAAGAAGGGGAAATCAAAAATAAGCCAGAAAGGGGAAGCAAACAGCCATGCAAAATGTGGGTTTGGATGATAAGTCGCATTAGGGCCGGTTGTAAATTTGGATTCGGTTTCCATTTGGAGGAACCAATGTCCTTTAATAAACATAGCGAGCCTTACAAAAATGTGCGCGTGGGGGCAGCTGCAGTTCTCACCGGCTGATATGTGGTATTCTAATCCGACTGTCCCTGGCAACTGCTCCTGCCCAAACTCAGATGGGAAGTGTGCGCAGCAGAGGAATGAAACCAAACGAAAACCCTCTGCAAACGGAGACCTCAGGGGGCGGAACAACACAGCTGAATTCCCCAGCACTTCATAGATGGAAGACATCTGGCTGCAGGTCACAGACCACGAGCCTTGATATTCCAGCACTTTCTCTCCCTCAGTGTAGCCTTGAAACACCTATGGGTCCCTTTGGAGATTCTGAAATGTGCCTCGTGGCCATGTGAACCTAAGAGGCAGGGCAACACGGCCCAGCGTGTCGGCGTGGGGAGTACGCACACTGCGGAGTGAGTGCGTTAGGGCTTTCCCATCTGTTTTGCACAAGGGGGGAAAGAAACCAATGTATGCCCTCATTTTGTGGGCAAGAGGTCTTCCTTTAAGAGAAGGTTAATTTTTATGTCATTTAAGTAAATGAAGTTATGAACAAATGATCTACTCAGACTTTAGTTGGCAACACCAGCAGAGCAGCAATTAATAATGTGGGAGAGGAGAATCACTGATGGAAGGTAAGACGTTCTGGGCAGGGAGCCTGGGAGAGGCAAGATTTCTACATGTTGGAGGCCAAACTCTGACTACAGCAATATTTATAATATCCCCCATACAGCATTTTAAAGGGAAGGCAATTAATTCTAGTATTCTCAATCTCAAACTCTTCCATCTCTCTTAAGCCTAGTTTTATAATCTTCTGGACTTACTCCAAAGAGGCCAAGAACTCTTAGGGGAAAAAAAATTAATAATTAGAGTCCATCCAGTTAACTTCATAAACTATTTAATTTTATTAGGGATGCATGTCGACCAGGAGTGATAGCTGTATGGAATCAGAAAGGGCCTGTCCAGGGATTTTGGGAATTCCTGATTCATGAATACTATTATTGAGCTGTGCGTAAAATCTTCCCCATAAAGTGCAGCGAAATGTAACAGAAAGTCAAAATGCACAAAGAAACAAGTTGCTGTCCTTTGCAGAGAGCTTCCACAAGGAGATACGCAGGAAACAAGAAGCCTCGGGGTGATGGAAGGGCTGGGGAGTGGGTGTGCTAGATTCCTCACTTGGTGATAGTCTTGGATATGTGTGCTTCAGCCAAAGGAGGAATTATTGCATGTGACTGGCCTTTGCATCATTTTTTATCTTCCAAGATATAGCCCTGATTTATCTACTTAATTCCAGCCAAGTCCAAGCCACCGTAATCCTTGCTCTCAGAAAACGAACGCCTCCCTCACTGAGCTCCCTCTGACCACTGGAGCCTGCCCCCCCCTTTTCCTGACAGAGTAGCCCCAGTGACCTGCCCACACTATACATGTTTCCTCCCACCTCTTCCCTTCATCTGTATCACTGTCCACCTCCCTCACTCTCATCTTTTCCGTTTTATCAAGATTGATTCCCTGAAAAGGCCTTTACATTTGCTGTTCCCTCTACATGAAATGCTTTTCCCTCCGTTTTTTTTCACATGACTTCTCATCTTTCAGGTCTCAGCTGAGATGTCTTATCTTCTGATAGTACTCCCCTGATTGGTCATTTTTTCTAAAGTAGAGACCCCTACCCATCACTTCCCTTTGGTTTCTAATCCCCTTCTTGAAATTTACTACCATCTGTGATTATTACTGCACGTATTCCCATGCGGTCTTTGCAACTAAATTCTCAGCTCCCTGGGAGTCAGAAAGTCTCTATGCTATTTCCCACATTATTCCCCTGTACTAGCACAGTGCCTGGCACATAGTACCCACTCAGTTAGTACTCATCAAAGAATGCATGAATTCACAAATAGCACAAACCCAGATCCCACATGTGTAAGGAGCGACTGCACTGAAGTATGATCACTCACAGAAAACCTTCTCAGGTTTCACTCTGTTGGAAGCTCCGCATTGGTTAGTGACAACGGCCTCTTAGTGGAGGCTGATAATTCTCCCACTCAAACATAATTTGATTACCCATTGCATTTTCACCACGTTTGGTGGATGGGAGATGGTTTATGAATAGCAATCACCACTCTCCAGTGGTGAAGAAGTAGCAGGATTTCAATAAAACTAAGTT
The DNA here is from genome assembly GCA_004023965.1 of Spilogale gracilis. NCBI lineage: Eukaryota > Metazoa > Chordata > Mammalia > Carnivora > Mephitidae > Spilogale > Spilogale gracilis. Next base: position 15,402 of record PITA01005152.1, on the reverse strand, counting down.
CCTAACAGATTTCCATGACCTGTTGGCTGTTTTCAATACTGCATCTTCCCAGTGCACACAGTATGTGGCAGATTCAAGTGCCTTGACTCTGGACGGCTCTACGCTGAACACCTGCTGTCCTCCACCAACTTAAGTCATGTTTCAGGAAAGACTTGGTCCGAGCAGCGGCATTCCGAAGCCCTCCGCTTAGAACCTGCTATGCACAGAGTCACTCCAAGTGATGGAATGTGTTTATGGCTCTGACATGGACATTGGTCTGCATAGGACCCTCGTCATAAGTCACAGCCAATGACTGTTGCCCAGTGCAATTTTCTGTCTATCGATGGCAGCTTTCTCATGTCCAATGCTTTACTCAAGTCAGGCACTGGCAAGAGGAAAATGTAATTCCTTGGGGGGAAAATAACACCTTATAATTATTTTTATCATCAAATGAATTCAAGTGTGATTCAGTAATCTGGAGAACGTTCTTAAACTATGTTCTATAAAAGCCATTTTCTTTGCATAGATAGAAGGCGAGACTCACTGCAATCTTAACATTTCTTTTGACACAGATTTTAAAAGTTAATTGCCAGAAAAACTTGTTCAAATCTGCTCTCTCAACCAACTGTCAGGAGTTTCCACCTAACAGCTATAGACTTCACATGATAAAATGATGAAAACATTTCATTTGGCTTTACCCTTTTTTCAGTTGAGGCAAACAGCCCACCACTGTACGGAATGAGGGCTAGTACTGGTCACCCAGCACCACTCACATCACAGACTAGCAAGACAGTAGAGGGTGAGGCGTTCTAAATGGGAGACCTGTGTAGAGAGTAAAGGAAAGAGTGTCAATCTGAGTCATACTGATGAGGGTGGTCTCACCTTTCCCTTTGGCTAAGTTTCTGTTGTATCCAACAGGACTGAAGTACTCGAAGACAAAAACAGCGATGGCGGACACGATGAGCAGCATCACGAACATCATCACCCAGACGGAGGCGCTGAACGGTTCTGCAGGGGGACAGGCCAGAGGGGTGGCACATGGTCAGTTGGCGAGTCCTCACAACCAGGACCAGCAGGAAGCCCAGAGGTCCATTCACAGGCTCACTGAGAAATCTGCCTCACACAGATCTGACCATTCAAAAGAAACTAGTCATTGTGGATTCATACGTCTATACCATCCTTCACTCTACAAAAGATTTGAGGTATTTTATAAGGCTGCATATAATAGGATAAAAATAGAGAAGAGCACATGACATTTTTCCAAATCGGGTCAAGAAGCATAAAAACAAATGGGAGAAAGAATGTAAATGAAAAGGCCATTGGGGCCAATATGATTATAGCGACATCCAGGGGACCAGCGCTAGAGGGAAAACAAGACTAGACCGAAACAGCCAAGCCTAAGGCCACTGCAGATCAACGTGGGTTTTACTCTAGTTTTCATTTTTATCTTTATATTACGGAGGGACGGTGGGCAGGGAATCCCAGAAGGAGAGGGAACATTACAACCTGTTAGAAAAGGACTGTAAAATCACGGGGTTGAGAGCAATACTGGAAGGTCACTGTCTGCCCCCACGACTACCATGCTCCCCACCCCACCCTCTGCTCCAGAGAGATGAGATCTCTCCAAGTTTAAAGTCTTGTTGATGTTGGTGATGGGTTCAACACATTTGAAAAGTCATTTGAGGATATTATATTCAACATGGTAATTCAATGAAAAAGCGTCACTTAAAGAGTAGAAGCAATGAAGTAGGAGATGGACAGATGGTTACTTCCTCCCAAAGTAATTTACATCAGCTCATTGTCCTACGGATGTCTCAGAAGGGCAGGCCAAGTCACAAGGTTCTAAATCTTAGAACACTCCAGGAAGCTAAGAGCATTTATATTCAGTCTGATTGAGGGAGTTGGATGGAACCATGGTACCTGAATATGACACAGATTTGCTGGAAAACCAAGAAGCTAAGATTTTGAAAAATGAATATATCTCCACCTGAATGCATCATTGGGAAAAAAAAACTGCCCTTGGATACCAATAAACTTATAATCCTTTGCCTCATAAGCAAACATTTTCTGAGGGTAAAATATAAGAAGCCCAGTAATACCTCTTGAATAGTAGACATTTTATTATTTTTAAATTGTTTTTCTGATGGAGCTAGTAATAATCATAAAGAACTGGGCCAGTCGCAAGCCACCTTATCATTAAAGACTGTGACTACCTAACACAGCCGGAGGTCATCATAAATTCCAATTTAATGAGCTCACTACCTAACAAGAAACTAATATGTCCAAAGCTTTACCTACAATGGATAATTTAGAAACCAGAAGGAATGCTCTGCCATGCAGTTTTGACTGTGCGGATATGTTAAAGAGGAACAGGTAACAACACAGCCCGCTCCATCTGAATAACACAAGATGAGTTCGAAGAAATCTATGAGATTGCAACTACAACATATATCTGCTGAAATTACTTTGGGTAGGAACAATACCATGTCCCCCAAGTCACTGCAATGTGGTAGTCAGCTGTATCTGAAAAGGAGAACGAAATGAGTAATTAGGGGATTAAAATTATTCAAGATAGAAAGAAAGGGTAAAGTAATTCTCCAAGTCGGGTATGTTAAGGGCACGGTGTGTCTTACCACAGGAGGACCACTGTGAGGAGTCGATGGGCACAGGCATGGAAAGTGCTTGGTGGTGTGTTTTGCACACTGTACCCACAGTAAGTTAAATGGAATAGTTGTTTGATCCCATGGTTAAAGCCAGAACCCGGTGGCGGGGGGGGGGGGGGGGGGGGGG